>JTDE01001002.1:139071-172087 GCA_014338405.1 Paragonimus skrjabini miyazakii | reverse complement strand
ATGACCTATACGGGCGTTTGTGCAATAGACGAGTTCTCAGGGCAAGCGTCTTTGGCGGTCACAACACAACCAATTGAAACAATAAAGGCTGAGCAAACCTAGTGAACCGCACAGATATTACCGATAAATATTCACAAGTGCACTGAAGTCTTTAGTGACCCTTTAAATGGTGTAGATAACGAACGTATTGCCCACAATAGTAGATATCACAGTGCGTAATAAATGTTTAAAACCAGGCATCTCAAGCGAGCGGTATTTTGTTCACCTCCCCACGGAGCTGCCGTACCGAATATCAATTTGGGTTAACCAGAAGTTAATCGTTACACACCGAAAGCACTCTATTTTTGATGGAACACTGTAAACGGAAGAACAAAAGAAATCAATCATGTCAGTACCGCTCACCCTTCACGCATTAACTGGAGCTTCACACTTCAGCAACGGATGTAAATCGGCTTTTATTAGACAACAAACTGAAATCTTATCTTACATATCAATTCAGATCACATCCACGGTCAATTGCTTCCGCGCAGTTTTAAACCTTCAACTTACTACCTCCATATTTTCCAAATCAGTTGAGTGACTTGTGGCCAGCAAGTGGATGCTGACTGGCCGGCGGTAAATTGTAGGTTGGCTTGTTACTAGAGATGAAGCCTCCTTGAATCTAGTATCGGGATGCTTTAGAGAACTTTTGCGATGCTTTACTCATTGCTGGCAGAAATCGAGTGATCGGATGGACGAACCCCTTTAATTCCGGTATTCTATCTGCCTGTACATCACTTAGTATTTCACTGACATCTTTGCGGTGGTCAATAAGTTTGAACATTTTGTTGCTCACCGTCATTGTACGTCTGTTGTCTGAACTCTCTAACTCACCTGTTGTTACGGATTTAAAGTAGCTTCACAGGGACTTCCCGTATACTGACCTCACACCCACGAATCCACTTTTAAGCTGCTGTCAGTTACGGGAGTAAACATCTTTCTAAGATGTCCATGTTCAAAGTATTTGCATGTAGCTGTTCAACTTGAGTCAGGCACACAATAAGACTGGCTCATCGCTATCGTTGCGTCAACAGTCAGTATGGTGGTCGGATGGCCTTACTTGTCTGGACTAGGTGAGCAGAGTTCCAACTGATGGCAGCATTAGGCAGTGACAGTTATTTTAACGGTACCGTTACTAGTTTACAAGAGTGCTGTCACACGAATGTGACGCCTGGGTACACTTATCAACTAACAAAAATTGATCCGGGCATATTCTGTTTTAATGTAGGAGCTCGACTGTCATTGCCTAAAATTACATGTCGTAACCATAGCGTTGTAAACCCAAACGTTCAGTAACTCTTTCCGACAAAATGGAACCAACACTGATGCTAACCTTATCCCAGACCTCTCAAGCGGTTCCCCTGGAATAATGCACTGAAGCAGCCTACCCTCAAATACGCTTGCATTGCTTGATTGATTCATTTCCATTTTGTGTGACTTCATTGTATGTATTGCCCAGTCTTGGCACTACCTACCTTGTAAACCGATTAGTCGTTTAGACTGATAAATCTATATAGTTCGGCCACAATCTGGCAGTGTCATTTGGTTCCAGTTTGATTTGATGGGACACTATCAATATGAACACTACACAGATCACGTGTCTCCACATCGGTTTGCAACCTTGAAGTGCGTGATGGGCCAGCGTTAGTCGTGAGTGTGAGTCATTTCAAACGGACGAACGGGGACTTGGAAGAATTATGTAAGCATACGTTCAGTCAGAGTGCACAGACGCGGTCGTCAAGCGTAAAGTAACCAAGGTCTAATGATTGTGCGTAGACATGTTGTACTTTGCAGTTCTATATAAGAGTTCTGGGATTAGCTACTAAAGCCCACTTCAGTTTATAAGACAAAGTGGCAAGCCGGTTCGCTACGATGACTTTGTTGACCTGATTGACTAGTAAGTAATAAAATGGGAATGAAACCCATGGTCGGATTCGGTTGAGGTGTGACAGTTTATTTCTACTGGTCCGTCACAAACAAGAACTTAAACATCAACTCCGCAGCATAACGACCTGAACAAATATGAAGACAGTAGTCGAACGGCCAACGCAGAGTGACAGTCAACGTTGTGTCAAGACTGTGGAGAGATGTTGCACTTCCTGTCTTCAGTAAGGAGTCGGAATGTTTAATTATTCTAGATAAATAGCTGCTGAACGCTGATAAACAACGAACTCGCGACTGAAAGGGTTCTAATGCGTTCAAGTGAACGGAAAACAAATGAGGTCGTTCTGTTAGCATGTGGCGTGCGTGACATACACAAAACCGGGAATTCCTGAGCCTCACTGTTGACGAATTTGCGTTCTAATATCCTCAGTCTCTTGCTGCAGCTCCGAAGTCCTTGAGGCATAACATGTTTTACAGTTGTAAACTAAGGAATGCTGTCCAACGTACTCAAACGTGGAGGCCGCGATGGCCACTTCCTCGATATATTTCATCCAATGCTGCGTCTAGATAACAGGATAATTATATATTCCCTCATACGTTTTGCAAAACGTCCATGTGTCCCGTTTTCAACCAGAGTCTACAAGCTCCGTTGGTGAATGAGCCTTAAAAGGGTTCAAACATTTAGACGTATGAATGCTCCGAATCGGCTGCACCAAGTAAATAATGTTATTCATATTTTTAGTATAAGCGAATCATTTATTTGGTTGCTGTAGGTATACAAGGGTAGATTCCTATTGTTTGCTTGTTATAGACAACCTAAACGATCAATGACTTTTAGTCTCCTAAACCCAGTGATAATTTTTAGCTGCCCGATCTTGTGTTCTGAATGTTTTCTTCGATGACCACACACTTTCACCATCGAATATTGTTATAGGTATCAACTGCTGAACTGCCTAAGTGATTTGGTTCTACTGCGTCTCCCGAAAGTCTTCTTGATTTGGAAAATAGTCCGTAACTGTAGGTTGGGCTCAGTACATTGCAAATAAATCACCGCCTACTTATCAGTAGTTTGGTTTGTTGACAAAAATTAAACAACAGTAGACTCCGAAATGATTGATCAAATAAAATATTTACTTGGTTGACTGTCTTGCTGGGGACGAACCCAACTTATGAGAAGACGGTCACCAAGTCGAATTAAAGGAAGGTGACCTTCACTTAATGACTTCAGATAAGAAAAATAGTCTCGAAAAAAACATCAAGACTTATTTGAATCGAACTGATTTTTTGGTTGGTGGTATGAGGGAGTTAATGAGTTCGAAGAGACCTAGATAAGAAACAAATGGATTCCGACGGAAACCAAATCACTGACAAGTATTGCATTATCTTACGCGGTAGGTACTCTACTTGGTGATCCACAACTCCATACTGGAAGCTCAGCAATTCCGCATTTGGGCTCCAGTCCAACGTATCTGTTGTGCCATATGGAATCTCAGCGTGAAAACTCAGTTGTGTAAAGCAGGAATCCGACAAGGTTGATGTTGAACTTTAAACTTATATTACCCCGAAGCACTGCGGTAAATCCTTTGAATGTAAGGATACCCAGTTAATAAACTCTGGGACTTGCATAAATTCGAGTTAGATGATGAGACTGGATGTCGACAGTAGCTTTTACAGTCGTAATTGAGAATTGCGAGTTGTTTCGAATTCTAGACAAGTCAGAAGGCATGGTGAGAGGAAAACTATAGTGTTCAACGTGAACAAAGCTGGGTAACCGGAAATGTAAGACTCATAATACAATAGTAATTTCGCAAGAGATAGGCGCTGTCATATTTCAATAGTTTGGAAATTTTCATGTCATCCTTAAACCCATTTGCTTGCATGCTTAGTTTCTAATCTGACATGAGCCATGGTCTCGAGTAACTCTCCGAGACATCTATCTAGGCCGGTCATTCAAATCTCCAATTAATTAATTAGATCAAGTCGTTTGTATGAAATTTAAAAGCTTATCCTGTGGGAGCTTAATCAGAGCAACACTGTTTACAAACTATTGGTGTAGTTAACGGCGGTTTGTTGGCTACGACCGAAAATGAAGAAAGCGTGGCCTCACTTTGTGTGATAAATGAATACCCACTCACTCAGAATGACTGTAACAAATCGTTATCGTTAGTTTTGTCATTTAATTTACAGTAACGACGTCTCAAGTGACCCTTGGTGAGTGCTGTTCAATCATTCAGCTAACAGTTCACTCGAAGTATCACGGTTCAATCGAGAGTACACTATGTTAGACGAAAAGGAACGTGCGTATGCCTCAGATATGAGTGACTCAATGATCACATGGGAACTTTCACAATGCAAAGTGATAGAAAATCAGCAGGTAGACCCAGTCTGATAAGGCCGAACAACACTGTGATTGGTCTGAGCCACAAAGATTTACTTCAAGAATATTTAGTTTCAGTACTGACTATCCAGAATTACCAAATATTTCAAATATTTCTGTTTGCTGGCTTCACTAGGAGATGTAAATATATCACCATTATTGCGCGTTTACTCTGAATAGAATGCGCTCGTCCGTGTTCGGCCACCTTGAGTGTGCTCTACTATGGGTGTTCGACTGGGGTAATAGAGGAAATTCAGGAAGACGGCCAGTAGGTTTAGTGACTGAATTAGTAGAGTTTATTTCAAATGACGAGTAAAATGTTGTATACGCAGTTATACTCCTCACTTCTTACATCCCCAGGCGAATGCAGACTGAATAGAACCGTTTACGAGATATGGCTGATTCAGACACCAGTTCGCAGCGTCAAGCAAGTAGTTGGGTGGATGATGATGCTCATTTCAAAATCAAATGTCATTGTCTCATGAGTATGAGGGATATTAACTGGCATGTACATGAGGACGGATAATAAATGTTGTCCACTAACTTTCTTTCGTTGAATGTGTCATCACAAAGGTGTCCGATTGTCAGTAGGGGTTAGGTGTTTTATGATCTTTTTAATCAATGATCTCTCTTTGATTAGCTTTTAAAGTCTTATAATTCTTTGTTTCAATTCTTCTATGGTAATAAATCTGTTTGGCATCAATTCTGAATTTGGACTTAATGGATAATGATATATCAAACTGGAAAATTTGAATTCCGGACGAATGGATGCGTTATAGTTAATAGTTACCAAAACCACAACTGATTATTTTTAAAGAAGAAATCAAACTCCCTGTCTGAATAAGAATGTTCTTCTATCAAAAGCACAGTGAATTTTAACTTGACAGAAAGGTCTGATACAAGAAGAAATATGCATCTTTCTAAATGTTTTCAGAATTTTGAAATGACCGCTTAATTGAGGGGTAAAGCTACTCACTTATTTAGTCCTCGATTCTCAGTGTCCACATCTGGACAAAAATGGCACGAGTGATCACTGAAGTTTCTGACAACTAATGAAAATATACAACATTTCAGTGTGTACTGCCCGCACATTTAAACACTGTATAATTAGCACTAACACTATTCACGTTCTCATCAATGGCAAAACGTATAACATGGCCAGTACAAAAATGTTCATAAACGTCGAAATTTCCATACCAAAGAATAAAGTGTACTAGATTCAAGTTCAGCGTGTAATGTGATTGGTCACACTAGAAAGTATCGATGGTTCCAATTCGTGGAAGTACCAAGTGTCAGCCACGAATGTTTGTGTGAAGGTAACTAATTATGACGCCGAGTCTGGTGTGGTTATAATAAACATTCAAGTACTACACATTTTCTCTTAGGTTCGCGATTCATGTATTTTTACACGAACGTTTTATATTTAAGTCACAAGTTTTGCAACTAATGAGAATGTGAGACATGGATCATGCACACTTATCTGTTGTTTATGTTATGTTTCGTTTGCAAGTCGCTCAGCCCAAAAATAAAACGCTTTGATTTGTGGATTAACGTATTGTCCCAAATTCTGTTTCTACTTACGGGTCTGAAACACTGTAGGGGAAATACTTTGTCAGCGAAACCTTTTCTAAAGAATATGAAATTAGCTGCCACTTCCGCATTACAGGCTGACATCTAGAAAAGATCCAATTGCGAAAATTCTGGACTTCGGCTGAATTCGAACCGGAGGCAGAAACAACACGCCAAAGTGCGGCAAATGCTACACCAACTGAACTACGAAGCCACTCCGGAAGCTCGGAACTTTCACAGTTGGACCCAGCTACCCACTCGACCAATTGTGTCATATGGAACCCATCAAATAGTCCAGCCGATTGACTGCCCAAGGAGGATTTCTAGATCAGTTCATGCTGGAATCAACGAACACTATAGATCAGCATTGACACCGTACTACGGACAAGCAGTTTGGCATCATTTGGAATAGACCCAATTGCGAAGTCTAAATTGTCGCATCTGCCAAACTACTTATCAGAAATCAATCAACAGTAAATTTGGGGAAGTGAACTGAGGAAATTAAGCTGTGCAGGGACGCTTTGGTTTGTTTTCTTTAGTGGTTACAGTGGAAAAATTATACCTGAGATAAAACTGACGAGCACAGCAATAAGAGATAATGGTGTAATGACTACATAATACTACAATTTCCACGAATAACCATCTACAGTTATGACCATGAAAATTTGGTAACGGGTGGTGTTCTGGACTCGAACTCGAATCTATTGCGTAACCAACAAGAGAACTCTGGAGAGATGAAGAGAGAACTGAAAGCACAGTTAGGTAAACTGAACTGTAAACTGTACAAGAACAAATAACCCTTGAACAGAGTGAGACTTGGATCTTGAACAAAAGCTCGGATAATCAGAGGGATATAACGTTGTTTTTTGTCAAAGTCAAACAGATCGATAAAACCACGTGCCAACAATAGCTTGCTTATGTGTGTGACGCTCTGCAAATGTGTATGAACAAACTGTTTCAAGTGACTGTCTGTAACTTTTGCACTTCGAGCGAAAAAGTGCAATTCCATGCAGAATCACCCGCCACCCAAGCATTAGGGCTAGCAGCAGGCTCGTTCAAAGCAGTAGTGCAAAACAACCACTGTAGTCCGGGGGAAGCTTGTCGGCTGGTTACCGGTGAAGTATCAGCGGCATCATGTTGTCTACTTAAGCAAACAACTGCTAAGAAACAAATTAGGCCGCTTTCCCACGTTCGATGTACAAAGTACTGGGTAATCCACTGGAAGACTTCAGGATCTGGACCGCATATCCATGAAAGTTTATTAAGCTGGACACCAATTCTGGTGCTTCCTTTGGCAGAAACATTGAAATCAAGGAGGAACGGCTGATCCATGTTGGCGGATTTTTAACATTTATTACCGATATGAGATTAAGTTTCAAGTGCGCTAGAAATTGCTCAAAAACGGATCAACACATAAAAAGTTTTGACCGAGTATACCAGAAAGTCTTTTGGACATTGCGAGAAAACAGAAACAGATATAGGCGATGTATTCCTAGCAAACGCCGCAAAGTCGCGCATGCATTAGAAAAATAAAAGAACAAGTCTAAAATGGGTTCAATAGAGAGTTGTCTCGCATAACAGGCAGCTTCGTTTGCGAGTAGTATAGTGCGAACATTAGGGAACTAAATGACAGTTCTCAACGCCAGGAGGACAATGTACTGCCATCCACTGTATGTGAACACACGTCAGCCATGCACATGAGTATGCGCATCCGTGGTTCCATGTGTTAACATAATCTGTACGGGATTTCGTGCAATAAACAACTTCTCAGGTCAAGCGTCCTTTTCGGTCACAACAGTTGGATGTATGAACCAGCGCAAACCACGAAGATATAGAGTGATGGTACCGATCTGTGTGCCACACAGACTGCCCATTTAACTGATGAAATTCAGCAAATTATGCTCAAATGTTAGGTTGTTAAGTTTTTAGTTGAGTTGTAGAAACATAACTTTTTAAATTCTCTTTCAAAATATGTTGATCAAATATTTTTCAGAAATCTCAACATTGTATTTGCAAATCAATTTTTCTAACACTGGCAAGAACAATTATTTTTCTAGCACTTGTATAAGCCTGTAAACTAATTAACCAGTTATAGGGTTAGTTGTTACCAAGATAGCCAACATGTACCGGCTATGGTTGAGCGAACGATAGAGAATGCTTTAGGGAGATAGCTAGAGCTGCAAAATACGTGAATAATCGGGTGTCCAGTGTCATGTGCAACGACAGCGCAATCTATTGTACTCCAAATATCACCTGTTATTTTGTCTAAGACAGTCTAGAAAAAGTTTACAAGTGAGTTCAACAGACAAAAATAACAATAGAGTAATGAATGTATTGACGATCTCCTCCAGTGTTACCTAATGTTGCTAAGAGACCGTCTTTTGTGGTTTAGACGGACAATTTTTGCAATTCACCTGGTTCTCACTTACTGCTTACGAACGAAAGTTGGTGAAAACGTTCTTTCACAGACGCAGAATTATTTGCACTTCAGATTGACTGAAGGAGGAAAAAGAGTTTATTAGGAAGACGCTGGTGGATTATCCTAAACGATTTGTGGATACCCACAGTAAGAAGTCAAGTCCGAAATTGGAAAGCTGCACTGCGGAGAAAAGGAATAACTTTCTGCAAATCCAATTCAAGGTTGACCACCACCTTAACAACATTAATCACAAATTGATGCCGGCGTTGCAACACACCGACTCAGGTGCCCAACTGCAGGTTTTGTCAAACACTGGAAACTTGACTCTCCATAGCGGCGATACACACTTAACAGACCTGACTGTCTCACAAAACAATATAACAGTTCAGTTGCGTTTGCAATGATGTCTGTATAGGCAGGACAGATTGTCGCCTGCATCAGCGTATGGCGGAACACATTCCCAAATGATTATCAACTACGGTCTCAAAAATCGATCAACTGACTGTAACGAGCTCGAAGAGCCCGGCCTCGTTGATTGCCAACCGCATCTTGGCAGCGGTCACCTCGTTGACCCTGTTATATTCTTTCAATATATTGTTACGTCATCGCAACCCGGTACTGCTAATCAGACAACATCGACCAGTTTTATGTGAACAGAAAGCGCTGACGCAATCAGTCAATTCTTTTCGAAAGAGGCCGACTGGAAAGTCAATGGGAATGTGACAGCTGCGATCAATTGTGGATGTTCAACCTATATGAAAGCCAAAACCCCTTCTACTCAACAGCAATCAATCTCCTTGTCACGGAATTGAATGCACTATTAGTACGCGAAAGGACAAAACTATGAGATAGGTTCGTCCAACTGTTGTTGCTATGTGCAGTTTGTATGAAACTTGCTGTTTTTCCGTTGGCGACTGATGAGAGTAAATCGAAATGTTAACATTTGGCGATGTCTTCTCTCTATATTGACTATAGTAGTTCAAAATACTCTGCTGAACTATCGGGTAATGAGGGAAAACGGTGGGGGAACAGTTGCTGGAAATAATCTAGCCGTCTTCGAAGGATGAAGTTAGTCAGCAAGTCGTCAAAAATGAAAGATCGCACCACAAACACTGGGAGAGATTTGGCAGCGAAATCAAATCACAGGAACATCGTAGGCACTACTGTTCTTGGGAGAATTCGACGGCTTGACACCACGTTCACTAGATTACGTGGTCTGCACAAAATCTACGGGACTAGGCTACTAGTGTTGTAATCCAAGAACGCGGATGGCAGAAGGGTTGTTTACTCGACAAACCAACACATGGCTTAAGCATTTAAACAAGACCTGAAACAAAACCACTCATTTGCACGCGGTATTCGGCCCCGGACCTTTTCGATTGCCGCAGACGTCAATGTAGCAGGGACCACTATGAGCGATGCTGCACTCTGATTTTCCTTCCTGCATTTTTCCTGCGGCTTGTACGATGTCAAAATATATGCTCCGGTCCTACTACTGAATAGCCGCGGTATGAGTAGTATGTTACGATTGCTCAACTTCACTGCACTAGTTCGCCTGATACTTGATAATTGTGACACTATAAGATGATGTGGCGAAGACTGGGGCTGAACTATCTCACTTACGTCCAGTTAAACCGAAGTATTAAACGTAAAAAGAAGCTTGTAATAATAATTAGACAAGAAATGATGGCTTACGGATAAAATGTTCTTATTGATACATCTAGCTGCTGATTAATTGCAGTATCCTGCAGCATAATAAGTGCCTATTGGGACCACAAACGTTTGCTATTCTAGTGGGGTGTGTGTTAAGACGAGAATTGTCAGTTTAGCCCACATTCCGACTGCGTGCGTTTAGTACAGGTACTGTAGACCGTAACAAGAACAGCTGCTGTGCTTTAATTTGGTTTACTGTCAGTTTGCCTCATACCTTTAGATAGTCACCATGTGATTATTGTTTCACTGCAGCCGCCGTCAGGGATGCGTCAAACTATAACGGAGAAAGCCCAGTTTTGTCACAAAGTATATACTTTTCTTCGGTACGGATAACTGAAAATAATTCGTGATATGTCCTCTGTCTTTAAATATCTTCTTCGTTGGTTTTTGACTCGATAAACTTTGCAGTATCTTGTTGAGTTTACAAATGCAGAGAGCTCACATGTGTGGATCTGTACGGTGGACCCATTTCCACGATCCACGTCAATGCGCCCGTAACCCTGTACTTGTCTACGTATGAATTAATTTGATCACATCATCTTCGCTTGCCAGCTGACACTGTATGGTCCTCTTTGGCTTCTTCAAATTGCCTCAAAATTATATAAGTGACAGCTGATACTATATAAGCAGACATATCAGGTGCTTCGTCTTTGTGAATTGTGTGTCTAGTCGGCAGCGACGAATTCATCTCTTTGTGACACTCTACAGATTACTTGATTGCTGGTCTAGTTAATTGGTTGTTGAAACAGAACCCACACCTTCGAATGCCCGACCACATCAGGGAAAGGCCACAGCAGTCTGATGCAGAACTACCCGTTGAACTGCACCACATAAGTTAACCTAAATGTAAACTTACATGAAGAATGGATAATCTGTAGTTACTTTGTTAAGTGTCAATTCATTAACACAGCCTTTCCTTCAACTAGAATAGAAAAATCTTGAAAATCATAAGGTACGTCAAAACAATCCATCATTGAGATAACAGAAATCTGGTGTATGACAGATTTTAATAAAAAGAAATTTAATTTATCGGTCATGTTCCTGTTTTGCTACGATCACCTCTCTGCGAAAATCAGTGACCCAGCCCTTTATATTGACAGCCGGCTCAGTATATTTGCCGCCGAAGAGTTTGGTTTCTCTAAGTTTGCCATAGAGTACGGTTTAATGCACACATTAACAATGTATCTGCTTTTGTAAGCTGTGTGATACGCTGATTCTCACCAACCTCGCAAACTAATATACACCCAATTAATGGCGTTAGATGCAAGCTTATCTCCGTGCGACCTTAAAACACTGACTAGTACTGGTTCTAAATGTCCAATTAAGATTATGCAGTTAATCTGTCAATCTGGTTTGGTGGGAACCAAGAAACCAATAGGTAAGATGCAGAATTATGGGAGGTGTTCCGGTTTTCCGTAGGCTGATTAATATTTGTGTTATGAAATTCAGTAAAATCCATCAACATGGAATGGTTCTGAGCAATGACGCTTTCGTAAGGAGGGAGTGGAGGTCAATTTTTGCCGTATGCTCATGGTGTCCAGTGAGTTATCCAAACAGAAGCTCATGTCCATTTTTTATTTTACCATGGAATGGTGAGCTGCTTTCGGGGATTTTGTCAGCTACCTGGTGAGCTTGTAAGGCAGCAAGATCGTCCTAGAGGGTTATTCAATCTGTTTCCCCCAAGTTTCAGTGATAATTCGTCAATATTTGCCATGCAATCCACAGCAATCACTCAGAAATTCTGTTCCAGTCAAATGCTGACCAAACGTTCAATCGAAGTTAGTATTTCCAACGTTCGCGTATGCCACCTGTCCAGTAACTTAATTTGTCCGTTCGGTATGATTCGCTATTCGGATCCAAATCTATCAGTTTATTGTTCATGCATTCTCCGTCGTCATCTGAATCGGCTTCCAGATCAGAACACAACAAAAGTAAAAACCCAAATTGAACAGGTGTGTTCGACAGCGTTGACGTTATTTCAGTCTATATGACAGCGTCTTGACCTGTACAGCGTTTGGTTGTTTGAACAAAAAGTCCGTGACATACTTCGACGAGTCTATAGGAGAGGTTCGGCAACACTAAATTACGGCGAGTTACCAGTTTGATCAACAGTAGGTTTAGTCCTGCCTAAAACATCTCAAATTTTTCGGTTTAATTCGACCTACCAAAGACCCGATGTACCATGCTGTGAGTTTCACAGCATACAGCGTAATTTTTCGGGGTTTCATGCATATGACCTTTGGTAACAGACATGAGTTCTTTCCATTAAGCCATGTTCCATCCGCTGGAGCAACATCGCAGTACGTATTCCACCGAATGTACCCATGCAAAAATTACCTTTTCCTTGACCTTGCATTCAAACGTCGCATGTCGATCGGAAGTCTGTGTAGAATCATGGAACACTCCTTTCCAGTGAAGAACCTGAATACTGAATTTGGAAAAGTGATGCTACATGGTTTATGTCAATTCGCTAGTTCTCAATAACGGTGGCGATAAATGCATTTAAATTGGATTTTCTGCTTTTATATTCTTTCGTCTCCTTCGTTCCAAATTTTCCGTTTCTTATGAGAACGGTAGGTCAGTAAAAGGCAACAGCTACTTCGGGGAACATTCACACGATAGTGCACAACATGCGTGCCAGTATGGCGGTGGTGAGTGCGCATTTCTCCGAAGAAAACTTTCATTTTGCTGGACAGGTTATAGGGATACTGGTAATTTGCCTAGTGCAGTGCACCAGTAAATGCGCACTGGATCTCGCGGCAACGGTTCAGCAGCACTTTGCTGATCTATACAACGCTTGGTTGGCCGCCATGATGGGGTCAACACATGAGGGTCTCCAAGCCAGGCAAGGGTCACGGTCCATCGGTTCATGCGTTCACAACATTTAACGAACGGTGAGATTTATAAGACTGCCCCAATGCGGTTTGCAAATCTACAAGCTTGTCTGATCTACTGGGATAAACGTGATTTTTTAATGGTGCTGACCCAAAACTATATACGTCATTTAATCCGTTGAATCAAAATAATCAATATCACTTGATGGTTAATTAGAAGAGCCGTAGACTGAGTTAATCCACGTGAAACTAGAATCAGAGCAATACGGACTAAACGTTGTCATACAAGAAAGGGTTTAAACGGCCTTTAGCTGGCGTAGGTCTGAAGTGACAGGAGTGAGCTTTGTTCTTTACTCGTTGCATCAAAATGACCGTGCATGTCAACCTTTTCTAATGCTTTGCTAACACCGATCAACGAACCGTTATAACGTAGTATATAAACTCCCACGTAAGAAAGACAGAAAAACGGTTGAGGACTGCAATCCGCCTGAGTACACCCTAACTCAGTAACATTCAGTAGCATGTTTATTTATTCAAAGCAGTAACCGTAAAAAAAATGTGCAAGGCGTTAGGCCAACTGTGAATCTGGTGGATAAAACTTTGCTCAAATCCGGCTTACTTGTATTGATATCCGTCCCCGAGCGAGATCGCCGTTAGGCCAGCTGTTGTGCTAAACTGCTCGTATACTAAGTAGCTCTTCGAAACCAGGTACTACAGGAAGCTCGGTTTGGCTATTCGGAAACACCTCTCGTGCTTGACACTTTCCGAATTGTTAATCTCACAATGTATGCCCGGTTCACCGTCCACATGGTCAACTTAGTGATCGAGAATCTGTCGTTCACTGAAAACGCGTCCAGCTTCATTGCAATTACCTTCAGGTCGATTGCTCTCTATTAGGTTTAACATACTTCCACGGTATGAAATTTTCAGACAGACAAATGGTTTAAGCTATACATTCACGTCGCTCTACCCGCTTGCTTATCCTGTGGCAAAATATTCAGTTCTGACTACGTTCGTCAACGAAAGGATGAAATCAACACAGTTTTCTATCTCCTGAACAATGTACTTGGATGAGATTATCATACTTACTAGAGGAATACTAAGGGGAGGGTTTATTAATCATTTTGAAATCAGAAGTAGTCAAGTAGGATGGTACGTCTGTTCGAAGATATCTGCTGTTTTTTCCTCTATGCTATGTACATTTGGAATTAAACAAAAAATGAGCAAATTCCAGGAAAAAAATGAGTGGTGCCTAGTGATCGACGAGACATTTGACCGAACCATCTAAAGGCAGGCTTACGAGCTTATCCCACATTCACACTGCTGTGGAAACTTCAGTATGGATTAACAACACTGTTCAGTATTTACTTTTTCAAGCCTAGCCGAGTTGCAGTATCACATGTTAATAACCACAGTCAACACGACTTATGTGATAGGAGTAATGTCTTCCAATGGTCGGCTCGATTGTCAGCATATGTGTTCCTGTACAATTGGTTATTTTCAAATTAAACACCACACATATTCAATCACAATTCTTGCATTCAGGTAATCTCTTCGGCTAACCCACCTCGTAAGAAAGAACTAGACTCGAGTTTCGCTATTATTACAGCCCATCAGTAGTGCATATCCTCGTCCAAGCCGAAATTTGCACTCCGACCCTCATGTTTGGGTAACTAGCTTGGTAACAGCAACGCCAGTAACCTCACACTAGGTGTGACCGATTAATCATGTCTAAACGCTCAACCACAACCTTGCGTGAATAGTGTTCATACTGCTCGAACGTCTTGATAGAAGACGCAATAACTTTCCTCACACTCCAAACGGTTACCCTGCAATCAGGAAATTCTCAGTTAGGTTGAAGTCATAGACTTCATTGAACTAACTGAGAAATGTATACATTTTACTTTGAACTTCGGGAATTTTGGTTATTTCAAATTGAATACCACACATAATCGAACATAGTTGTTATGTTCAGGAATATGTATTACTGATGGGTTATAACATGAAAAACTCGAGTCTAGTGCTTCCTTACAAGGTGGGTCGGTCGAAAATCTTATCGCAGTGAAGGAATTGTGATCAGAAGTGCACGGTGTTTCACTTGAAATAATCAAAATCCTCGAAATGCAATGTAAGTTACCCATTTTGTCAATCGCGTCGCGCGCTAGACTCGGTTCAAGTGGATCAGTGGGGTCGTTGAGTCACCTTCGTCTTCTGATCATACAGACGAGATTTGAGAAATACATCCGCTATACAGGATTGATAATTAATTGTTCTGCACTCGTAACGTGGCAAGACGAGATAGAAAGATTTCCCTAACTTCTCAGTCACTGGTGAAAACGTTAGTTTATTACTTATAATTAGTCGTGGATGTTGTTAGCATAACCTGAACACTTATCTATGCTCACACACTCGCCCATTCAAACACTTCAGTTTGCTCTTTTAGAAACGAGCAACAAGACCCGGGATCCTCTCATATCACAATTTGTTAATATTGAGTATACTCGTCACAGCCAGGTTTTCCATTGCGTTCAAGTTCTTCAGAGCAGTCGGGTTAACTATTCCGTCGCTGACCGCATATTATACGTGACCGACCTACTTTATCCATACGCTCCTCCGCACTTGTTTATGTATTATGCTCAGATTAGCCAGTCACTTCGAGAAGAGACAGTATCTGCCTCGTTATCTACAAGCGATTACGATAAACTCAAAATTAAGTTTAGTTTCAACCGTAAGACCGAGACGGCGTGAGTCAGTATGGTGATAGTTGACTGAAGTGAGCCAAAAAATCTTTACTGCGATTTGTCTTTAGTCCGTACTAGCCTTATAAACAACTGTTCCAACAATGCCAATTGGAACTTGGCACTGGAACGAAAGATTTATCACACAAAGCACGAAGTTGTTAGTTTTTCTAAGTTTAACCCGTTGGTTAATATGAAGTGTCATTAACTGCTGAATACATAAGCGCGGTAACAGCTACTTGCTATCACTCAGAACCACTCCTGTACTATAACATTTTGGTTCTACTATATACTTCGGTGGCTGCATTGAAAACTAGTGGCATTCCTCAGCTGAGTTCGACGGTTGCACTACTTCGTTTCGCGTCACCGAGGTTTTAAACGGGATAATTTTAGCCACACTTAGGAAGGCGAATACCACTGTGAACGTGAACAGCATACCTAACGTCTCAAAAAGGTTTGATGTCCTTGTCTGTTATTGCTCTGCTGTCTTTGTTATTACAGTAATATGGATAAAAAGCACTGGGAATGGAAATATATTTAAACCCAGTTATGTGAGGTGGTGTGAGAGAATGTGGCCTCTCCTTTTTGTGGAATTCTGGTTGGGACGAGATAATGAAGAAGGTTTCATGTATTCCAGAAAGCATAGAGATGATTAGCACTTTTGAGTGTATCGTCAGATAGTAGGTTATAGGCTACTGAAGAAGGTTATTTCCTGCGCGCGGTAATTCACATCAGCGTCACGCGTTGTACTTTGCACCAAATTGCCTACTTGAAGTTTATGAAGATAATTACACAGTATTTGGCAGAACCGTACCAGAACCAACGGGCACTTAAAGCGCTGATAACAAAAAAAGAATACGCCGGTTTCGATTCATGGAGTTTCACTATTAGTGCGAAATGCTTGCCACAGATTTTCAAACCGGTATGTCTGAAAGACTTTTACATCTCACCGAAGGGCTAAAAATATAGTTCCTACCTTACTGTACTCTTCAACATGCAATGTCGGAGAGCATTATTGATCGGTAATTATGAGAAACGGTTTTTATTTCTAGCTTGCTTTTTGGCTAAGGTGCCTGGTTGCAAGTCAAAATTAGTTTTTGTTTGTTTATATGTTCTAGTCGAGTAGGAAAGGGGAAATCAGTCCACCTGATATTAAGTCGTCTAAGAGTCCATCGGTAGAGGGTTCTTGCGCAAATGCTCTGAAAAGAAGTGATCAGCAGAGGCGCACAGATTTTTCACTGTGGTTTCCAGTGGCAAAATCCAACAATCCAAGTTGGCGGAAGGTGTCACACTAATTTATAGAACTGCTTTCTATCAGGTTAAATAAGGTCAGGATAGCAAGCATATGGTAAAGTAAATTCAGTATAACTTAAATTTCAGGGTTGTTGATTAATTCGTGGTGTGCGACACAACTATGTTAAACTGTACTTTTCTGACAGCTTGATAAGTGAGGCAGCCTGCAAGGAATTACTTTTGAGAGTTCTTGATAAATGAATTAAGATCTGAGAACTTGACAGGCTAAGTCAAAGTCCTTCAGAAATGAATGGTGCGTCGGCTGCTTTTGCACAATCGAAATGATTGTGACTGGATCAGACGTTTCTGTAAGGACGGATTGCTCGGGCCGACCTGATGACTGTTTTCTACGGTCGTCTAAATTGAATTGGAAGTTTTATGGAATAGACCCAAGAATAAGAATGACGGTCCGAAATCTCATTTCGTTAACAAACTAGAGGGGACTGTCACGGTGAACAGCTGAATTGTGCGTGTTCAACACAGCAAACCCAAAAATGTGCTGAAAACGAAAGAATCCATTTTGAGCAGTTATTTTCACAGTGTGGTTTCTTTAATAACGCAAAACGGTCACTTTAGTGGACGCACAATATAGTTACTTGACTCTACTGCATAATTTATTCATTTTAAGCTCAATTTGTTTGCACCACTTTCAACTGAACTTGCCAAATGAAGATGAACAGTGGATGTGATGCAGTAGATTGTTCGTTCTGAAAAAAGAATAATATAGTTTGAGAAAAATCTGGACTTCTGCAAGATCCAAACCAGCGACGGAAGCAGTGTGCCCGAACGTGGTAAATGTCTTGCTAGCTAAACTACGGAGCTGGTTCGAATCCAACCGGAATCAAAAATTTTTAATAAGATCTTTCAACTTACCAAACTTGTCACGTTACTTATTAGTATTACAGTTTCGGTGCTGCTCGGTGGCGTTGCTGGATTTCAGCATGAACTATCTTTGGAATCCTGCTCGAAGTGCCAGCATTTAGGATCACTCAATGAATTTCATGTAACATAGTGGGTTCGGTGGATAACTGAATTCAAACACAAAATAGCTGGACCCAAGTCACCGCTTTTTACCTTAGCTGATAGAGCATTTGTCGCCAGTGGATAGGCTGTTTTGGTGCTGGGTCGAATTCCGACGAAGTGTAGGCCTCTGCAACTGAGTATCTTATAGATTATCAAGTCAGCCACATTATCTGATAATCCTATATGTTTTCCACACCATACTTTCCATCTGTTTGTATTATACTTGTCGCTGCTCCTCTCAAATAAATGATAATTTACACCCGGTTCTAAAAATACATTAAATATTGGCGCCCAGGTTTATGAGGAGACTTTTGTTTGATTTTCCTTCAAACGCTTTTGTTTTGTTCCACCGCCCTCGAGGCGGTGAGCGTCACCGCTAAGACAGGAAGAGCATCAGCACCGTGAATTGTTCAAATGGAACTCACGTTACATATATAAGACAAGTACTGCGATGTGTAAATGGGCAGAACGTGGCCTGCAAATTGGTTCGTGTTCTTAGTTTTTCAATCAAGTTAAGAAACCTTTTGACATTGTTTCTGATGTCCTGGCTTGATGTGAAACACAACAACGTGAATTACTGCAAGTCAATGGTGATCACATACGTGTGCAGTCTAAATACATAAAGTGGTCAAGATAGTTATTACTTCTGAAATGTAGCTAGATACATTCCTCTGCCTGTTATCAACTGTTTACTTCATTATAGAACGCACGGCAGTTTATGACTTTAGTTTAAATAGATGGCGAAGGTTGAAATAATGTAAAGCTTCACCGGCTGAGCAAGTTGTCGACAGTTTGGTTCGGCAGCAGAACAAGATTAACTGTTTGTAAAGTTGTTGATTTAATTTTTGCTATAATGTGGTTGGTACATGAATTGACATATTATAATGACGATTGAGGATGGAATGAAACTACCTATATTAATCGATGTATCGAAGCAGTTTAGCACAAATAGTGTCCACAAAAAGTAAAATAAACAAAAGTACCCATGACGGCATGTGCATTAATAAAGAGTTTGAAAGTCACCTGATAAGCTAAAGTGTCAGGGGCAATCAGGAATTGAGGTTTGGCCCAGTGGTTTTGATATGTAAAGTTATTCTGTGGCATCATAAGCCCACAGATAAAGAAACTTGGTGCCACCGAGTTGCAAATAGTGTTAGAAGAAACTAACGTTTATAATCTAGCTTCGAACTAAAGCGAGGTAAATGATGAAACTGAGTTAATAAGTCATTACCGCACCCGCGCATGAATACGTCGTACAGCTTGAGGGCCAGTAAAACCGTTGATAATTGTAACAAAAAGACCTAACACACGCCGCAGAAACCCTTCATTACGTCATACGCTTAGTATTCTGGCTAGTCTGGCCCAAATATGATGAGTGGCATGAACACACAAGTTAAACTCTTCATTATCGGTCCATTGTCATATTAGTTTATAAAGTCTTGACGAACTGACAGAACAGAAAAGTGTATTACTGCGCCGTAATCTGGTGAATCCATTAAATTCGTGGGGGAAAGTTGAACAGCATAGACAACGCAATTGAACAGATTTGTGCATGAAGCTGGGCTCACGTTGAATCCCTTCAGTATAGCCTTCGTTGTCCTAGAAGTTAGCGTAACGAAAATGACTAAACAGCCCATTTTTGAATAGATACGATTTTCGGCTACGTATCTTAATGAACTTAATACTGCTAATAATTTCCTGGGTAAACATCCACGGATTGCCATGAACTGTCCTTCACTTTTAATTCGATTTTGGGCATGCCCTGTTTGCATTGTACTTTTTAACTGAATTCGGTTATAAAGTGTTTGATGTGTATCGTCAAGTTGATGGCCAAAGGATAGTCAAACAGACTTATCTCACCTATACCGATATTGTTAGCTTAGGCGTGCCTTCTGTGTGAACCGAAGCCAAACCTCGGTGTTTTCTCCAGTAGAGCAAGCTAAAATGATTGACAATTCTCATTATACTTGCTTGTTCGCACCGATACATTCAAACAGACTAATGTTACATGCAACCGAAGTGTTGAAAACGTGGGTGCCAAACAGATAACACCCTAAATTAATCATTTTTCATGATGTTTAACACAAACTGTTATCAGCGATTAGCTCGAACTAAGCTACCGAGATATTAGGGAAAAAATAAGTTTCCGCTTTAGTTACCAATCAATTGATAGAAGCAGAGAACAAACGCAAGGTTGCTGGAACAGTCTATCACCCGCGCTCTTCAAGGTCGATGAACTTTCAGTAAAAAACCAGTCCAGTTCAAAGCAATTCATCACAAACCACAATAAAGCGTTATTTGAAATTTCCAAATACACGATTACTGACTGAATTGATCTCCTCTGGATTACTTCCAAAACTGATACTCAGGATCTTCCGTTAGATCAGGCCCACGAATTTTTTACAAGCAAAATATCTCCACATCATGACTGACCACACTAGCTATCTAGGCAAATTAGCATGTGGGTTAAGTGCTGGCTCGGATTTACCATTTTCAATGCCCACGAACACGTACGCAGCTGAGTTATGAAACAAACGATAATAATCATGTATTCAATGCCCTTTTCACTTACCGTGGCATAATAACTTGGGTACGGTAGTACATTGGTCATCTGGGCAACGACTTCATTCTTCACTGCTGTTTGGTATTCTTAGGTTCGGATGCATGCATATTTGACCGAGGGTTGTAAAATGGAGTTAAACAGCACATTTTGCAACTTACTGCTGAATTGATTCAGTTAACTTTGGACCTGATGAGTGGATGAACAACTCAATACGATTCACTGAGCAGTACACAACTCGCCAGCTGAGCTTTCTCACATGCGAGCTGCAACTGCACGATGTTGATTTAAGGGTACGTGTAAAATTTGAAAAACGTGAAGATGAGACGAGTTATGTAAGTGTAGAGGATGAACGAAAAACGTAGCAGTGTAATAAACTGAACAACAGAATCGATGGGGTCGGTCTTGAGGACTACAGCTGAGAGTTGACTTCAAACTAGGAAAGGCCATGTGATTGTGAATGAAGTGCACTTCATGAAAAATATGAAGTATATGACCGAATGAAAGCGGTTCAAACGATTAAGTATTGGTTATCATGATAGGGGAAATGGTAGGCCGAATTTTCACCCAAAACAAGCCCGTATATGGTAAATCGCTGACTTGTTTTGAATAGTCTGGGATCAACTCATTCAAGCGGATATTAGGTAACGGACACGCTGGGTGACAAACGAACCCGTTTGTAACGTGGACACATATTACATAAGTTTCTGAACAGTGTGAAGATCTTTGGACGTTATGCAAGAATAATGGCGTAAATTGTAGGTAGATTGCACATAGTGGTTGTATTCGATCGTTGTTGAACTGAAGGAAAACACAGACGCTTTGCTGCTCAAGGTAGAAGGTGACATAACGCCCCATAACATAGGCTTGAAAGGTCTCTATCTGAACTGTGTTCTTCAGAGAGCTAGACTACTACGGTGACCGCTTTACTTTTTCATGTTAAATTCTGTAGTGTACTGTCTATTCCAGCCCTTTTTATACGTGGTACATGGATAATATTGTGATCCCGGTAAGAGATTAACTCAGTCGGAATAGCAAATTCGTATGCTGAAGAAGATTCTCAAGTCCGCTGTTACTAAAAGTACCGTTGCCCATTGTACTGCATTTGCTCGTTACTAGCACCACCATCATCCTGCGAATATTTTGAGAAAGAGACACGTCAGCCACGATTATTCCTTGTTCGGAAGGATGAAAATCCCAGTTGAATATACCAACAAACACCTTTGTATTGCAAGAAAATTGCCAGTCACATTTGCCTAGTAAATGCTATGTCTAAACTGCTTTGATTCATTGACTGAAAACAGGACCTGGTGGTTTGAGTGGAGTCCTAAAAACGGATAGTTAGGTCGTTGCATGAAGGTGGACAGACTTAGCACAGAGAAAAACATAATTTCTGAGGGGGCTATTCGTGCACTTATGGTGACCTATAGCGATTTCATTGGCCATTTACAGAAGACGGTGCTTGTTTATCCAAAGATGTCTTTGTAAGAGTTATATTCATGGTCGAATTTGCTTAGAACACACTGTTGAAGGTGGTTTTGTGTACACGAAGTACTGTTGTTCTTCTCTTGATTTTAAGGATGATATATTCTACTAGACAGTAAAAAATTAACGCGTACGCACACATACATATCGCTAAAACTTGTGGGTACACCCAATTACGGTCGCTGCCGTAGGGGAATCACTGGTAAGGCGGGACGCATCCAGATGTATTGAAAGACATTTCGGTTTGTAACTCGCATCGTAATAATATATAAACCAAAGGTCACAACCAGTGTAAAGGCGGTATGCGCTCGAATGAATCAGCTATCGATAAATGGATTGTTGACCAACCTAGTCAGCTTGACACAGCCGTTTCGAAACTTTCTCTGTCAGAAATCTTCTTCTGCATAGCTTCTGAGTAACAGATTCATTTGGGGAGACTATGCGAATCGTGTCGCACGTTTGGGATCCTTTCTTTTACATTCGTTTCTTTCTCTACAAGCCGAGTCATTTTAACCTCCTGATATTAGGTCGATAAAATCCAGTGTCTAACGCAAGCATAGTTTCTCGGTGTTGATTACTGTCATTACGGTAACCGACAGAGTTTGGGCTACAGGATGAGAAAAACTGAAGCTTTAGATCCATACCGACTTCGCAGATCACATTTTCACCGCAGAACCTTACTCCTGATATTCAGTTGCCTGGTATTTGTTAGACAGCAGTGTACACCAACGGCCTCGTGATTAAATATGTGGATCGTTTTCCTTGTCGGTTATTGTACCGAAGCTTTGTGGTCCGCAACCAGTGTACGTTGATTAACGGTATGTAAAAACTGTGCAAAGCTGTCAACCTACCATGGCTTCTGTTTCAGAGTTCCCTTGCGATGCTTGCCGGGTCGATACCACCCAAAACCTGAGAAGATGGGTTTCAAGGACTTTTTCCATTGATCCTTTCCACCATGCCTTTCCAAGTTCACGTCTAAAAATGCCGACAAAGCACCGCCACTTGACCGTTTAACCGAAAGTGACATAGAGTTGTTCAAATGTGTTGAATGCTCCTGTTACTGTAGTGAAGTTCGCTGGAATGAGTTGGGCCGTGCTGTCAGAAATTGATTCTGGAACACCACGATGATAAAAGATGGGTTGCCGCGCATTAACGGCAGTGGTAACAGATATGGTCGGTTGAGTGCGTATACAAGGACCGTTGTGACCGAAAATGACGCCTGACCTGCGAAACTGTTTATTGTTTGAAATCCCGTACAGATTATGCTAAAAGATAGGACCACGAATGCCTACACTCATTTGCATGGTTGACATGCATTCATGCACAATGAGCAATAGTACATCATAATTTGATCCGGTTGCACGTCCTCTATAGTGCGCACACACTAGTTCAATGGTCGCTTCTGGTCCATCGTCTTCTTGGCGTTGAGACCTGCCCTTTAGTCCCCGAATATACGCGATATACTACTCACAAACGAAGCTGCCTGCTATACAACAAAATGAGACAGGATTGACCATTTATCCATACATCAAAGCCGGTGTGCACAAGTAACCGTTGAGCGTTCAGCTGAGGTGAGCAGTCAGGTGTCGTTGATGCACATGCTAAAATTGAGCGAAATGAATCTTCTTTTCGGCCGTCTATGCTAAGCCGAAATGAGGAGCTGTATGCTCGTGGTCTGAAACGGTTTATACTGGGGTGTCCTGTGTGAAACTTCCTGAAAACATTATTTCGCTGCGCAATCGGAACAGCAGCATCATCTATAAATATGGTATATGAACCAAGTTCTGTCATCAGGTGAAGTTGCCTGCATCATTGCCACAATCCACTAATGAGAGACCTGGTTGGTAACCGATTGCAAAGACGCACTCCACTCTCCGTTGAGTGGGACATTATCATTGCGTACGTTGGTAGCACGATCATCGCATCATTCAAGCCTCGATGTGTTATCTAAAAACCTGTTTACGATAACTCCAGCAACACCTAGTCAGAGAAATCTATGACGAAAATGACTTACAGGCTAGGACTGTAGTCCTCGATCGACCGCTTCGGAAGTCAGTTGACAGTGAGTTGACCAGTACCACTTGTTTGTTAAGGCCTAAACAAATTTCATCTGAGCGCACAATAATGGATAACATAACCTTATTCTGATCGTCTTCGTGATAGCCAGACTACCAGTTTTGACTACGTGAGAGTGATGACAGGACATTTTACAGGGTTGCGCCAAACCGTCAATACATTCTGCCAACCGGGGTAAGGGAGTCTCATACGAAATGGGCAGACGATTGAACGCACACTAGCGATTGCATATTGCTATGTTCCGGTTGATCTCACTGGGCTCAAATAGGTACCATAAGATCTCATGAAATTAAGTTACCTGATCCAGTTACTTGACTCAGCCAGCACAATGCGTGTGTATAAAGAGTAATCGATAGCAGCTCCCGGTCAGTGCAATGGCTCCTTAACAGGACTAACTCTGTTCCACTGTTTTTCCTGGACTAGTGTTTAATTTCTCCAAGCCGGTGAAAATTGCACGAGATAGAACAACTTTGGTCCTGAATAATTCCTTCGACCTGAGCTTGCAGAGTGTACGCAATTGGTTCAAGCGTAGTTGGCTAGAGAAAAGGAAATCCTCGACTGTAACATTGTTGAATATCGAAATGCACTTCCTCACTTCTGGCTGCGTGCGTGGGCGATGGCGCTCACTAAACCGCAAAAGCATAACTACGGAGAATCACGAAAAGTATGTTGCAATAGCTCGTTTCAGTGACTGCTCACCTGAAGATGGTCTATTGAACGAGCACTTGCTCGTCTAGGATACCATTTTTACTGTTTGGCTGTTTAGAAAAATGGCTTGGGAAGGCGTTAGGAATGGTTCCAAGTCGTTATCACTTACTATCTTCAGCGATAAAGCAACGTCCTGATTTCATGGTTGGGTGAACAGATGGACCCAAGTTTACTGGGCACATAAGTATCCAAGCACTCTAATGAGATTACACCAAAGTTTCAATTTTTAAGTACTCATA
The DNA here is from genome assembly GCA_014338405.1 of Paragonimus skrjabini miyazakii. NCBI lineage: Eukaryota > Metazoa > Platyhelminthes > Trematoda > Plagiorchiida > Troglotrematidae > Paragonimus > Paragonimus skrjabini miyazakii. The sequence continues at coordinate 147,130 of JTDE01001002.1, read as the reverse complement.
AGATCCGGGATGCGTGTACTATGCTTAACAGGTATTACTTTTCTGAAGAGACAATAAATAGGACAACTTGTCTGAAAATCTTTTAGACTTTATATCCTTATTCGTGGCCACTAGAACTTGAACGTTCCAAGCGAATGTTTCCAACATGTGTGCGTGAATAGTTGGACGGCAGTTCTGCAAGCACAAATCGGTCCGGAGGGCAGTTCAGTAGATCCCGTATTTAAATTAATTCCCCTGGAGTTTCATCTATGAAAACCATGGGTTGCGATCCACAGTCTCATGCTAGATGAGAACATACTAGTATCTCCGCGGTATATTCTCCTTAAGGAAGTCACATATGTCCAGTAGATTAAGACACATCAGTCCAACAAATGCAGTAAAAATGGTGGACAAATTTTGGACACTTTCCCCTCACTGAACCGTAACTTTGAGCAGCACGCATAACAGCCCTTTTATAGGTTGCGTAACGTGATATCCACATTCGATTTTTATTCCAGTATGGTATCACTTGTTTCAGTGTCCCCCCTTAGCTTCTGACCTCTATGTCTCTGCCAGTCTAGGTTAACCAGATGCCAAACCGAGATCGATTTAGTGTATTGGTAAATGTTCACCAATCATCCGGGGAATTTTTTCAAGTGTGACACGAATGTAGTTATAAGTCTGAATGTTCGAAGAACGTTAACCTGTTGGTTGAGAATAACTAGAAGTTGAGTTGTGTGCCAATGGTTGAATGACTGCAGCTGCTTAATTATTTGACATCCGCAGACTGGTCGAAGGAAGATCATTAGTAGGAAATATACGCCAACTAACCTCTCAACTTCTTAAGGGCCTGTACGGTCTGTGCGGCTTACAAGCTGAGCATTTCAATGCGGTTGTTATGTTTCAGAGTGTTTAAGGGCACAACACACTTGTTGTCGCTGTATGTAAACAGATATTAATGCCTTCCATCCCTCACCCTATTGATGTACTACCCCTGTCGAACCCATATAAATGTGTTGTATTTAGCCTGATGATGAAACACTGAAAACAAGCTTGTATGCTACGCGCTTCTTCTCATGACTAAACCGGGCATATTCACGGTACGTAAACAGATTTGTCGATAATTAAGTATAAACTCTGGAATGATCAGTGAGGATAGATCTTAAAGAAGCTCGTCGACTAACGGCTGAAGTCAACCACATGTTGAGTGGACTTGAATCAGATACAGATATTATGTTGAGGCCCCTTTACATTTGCACATATTCTTGTTACACGTAGCACACCTCAAAAAATATTCGTGAGAAGGAAATCGTGGTAGCCTGACATCGAGATCCTGCAGGTATGAAACAACGGGTTAAAAAGGGCATAACAGACTCGTTTTTGCCGGATACCAATTAAACATATATGTCTTGTGAACGCGATTGGATAGTTTACATACTACGCATGAAACTTGTTTCAGTGAACCGATATTTGATGTTCCCCATTTTGAAGCAACAGAACTATTCAAGGTGAACTTCACTTTATGCGAATTACATCACACCCTAGCAGCGACTGTCCATTGAGGTTAATCGCGCAGCGGTCAACCAGGGTTAATTCACCATACTAGTGGTTTAGAATAGGTCGCTGAAAACGTCGAACCAATTCGTATAGCATTTGACGAACATAATATCCAGTCTAACCGTCCATTTGCAAATAATACATGTCGACCATTAGAAAAGCTACAAAAGTTGATTCTACACCTGGATTTTACTTCATTTATTTTATGTTGACGTGTCTGCTGGGGCATAGAAAATTACCACACAATCATCTAAAATGGCAACTTGTTCAACTTTGTTTGACGTGTTTGTAACACGCCATAACACAAACTGTCTTGTCAGCTTGCCGAAGTTAGACTTAAGCCCAGGATGAACACTGACAGCATGAGCGACGGTACTGAGCAAGAAGGCAACATAATGCAGCTTTTCAGTAACATACTTTGGTTATTTGAGAAGATCGAAAGCCACTTCTTCCCATTCAAAAATAAGTCCAAATCAAATAAGTCCAATCATTTAGAAAGTAAGCAGGGTAATCAGAATTTGCCTTTTTGCACATTCATGATGGAAAATCTGTTAAACGGATACACCTCATGAGCGTCAAGTTTGTTTTGCGTTATATGGCTATGTTCTCCGCTGATTTGCATTTTTCGAATAATCTGTTCACTCCGTCTTGCATTATACACTTCATGCCTACATCTCTGAAACAAAGTGCGCGACAAACGCTACCAACTTGTATACACCCATCAGAACTAAACCTGATTAAACGTACAAGAAGAAGGTTAGAGCTTGTAGCCGCTAACCATCCCGATACTGGAGGCCTAGCATAGTTTGCATGGTAACTTTGCGTCAGTTGATTTGAAGTGAAGCATACGACCGTAAACCGCCTCATAAAACATACGGACTAGAACATAGTTGATTTCGCGGCTGTTATCGAAAACACACATTAGCAACAAAAGATTACCTGGATGTGTGTATGTATGCCAGTTGAGACGGAGTATTAAGGTTCATCATTTCGAATCTTGAATTCTTTGGGAGAACAGCACATGGACAGCACGCTTGTCGACATACGTGAAAATAAGTAGTTGTTACGAAATAAAGTCAGCCAGGGGGATGGTACTTACTTTACATGGACTGCAAAACACTAGCTGGCAACTAACACATTTATACGTATGTATCATCCCAGCACCAATTAATGATGATCAGTGGTCACTGCTTTTGGTCCGCGATCACAGTTAGTAGACCTGCGGTGTATGTACTTTTAGTCATCTGTCATTGTGTATACTTGGTACTAGCCATCCAGTAGGCATCTACCGAACGTCAGCGAGCAATAACCGCTTTTGTCTTGCGTCGTGGAGTGAGTAACTAGAGAATGCACGTGAGCAACGAGAAACCATTGCAACATATGTTGAAAACAGGTGCATCCCTTTACGCGAAGTAGTTTTACTTCAGTGACTGAAGTAGCCAAGGCACGTTTTTCGCGTGTCTGCATAGAGTCCACGATAGTGTGCCTTGGTTATCCTCCCAGAATGTAGTTGAAAACGGCAATTTGGGTAGAGCATAACTTGACATTGAAGTATGGAAAAACTGGTATCAAAGTTAACATCAGCAGCAGTCAACTACATTCACAACTGGCTCCCAACAGATGCTGTGTGCCTGGTTAGACCAAGGAAAATGTGTATAAAAATTGCAGTCAGCGACGTGAGGGTTTGCTTTTGTTACGGCCGACGTTATTTGTTATTTTTCCATTAGATGAAGTAAAAAGTACCGCCACAAAACAGCAATAGGTGAAACTATTCGGGGAATGCAAAACCGAAGAAAGCTTTTCGCTCCCATCACGTATCATTGTAATTCTTGTTCTAGACTGTACCCCAGTTTTCATCAATTTATTACCCCACTAACCGAGTTTGTTTCATGGCGTCAAACTGACATTTATTTCACCTACGACTGTAACTGGCAAATCTGCTCTTTTCAGAAGCACTTTCTCGAGGAAGCTGTAGCAACCTTTCATAAGGTCATTTGAGATATTAAGGTATGATCATAACTTTTCTGTACGAGTGTTATGTTCAGGAAAGACAAACGGAGATCATCATGAAGCTCATGTATTTCCAGGACGCTTCCAATCGGACGGTTCAAATCGCTTTGATCTGCGCAAACGATCGTATTAATCAAGCTGTCTTACATTGTTGGTCAGATGAGATATACTTTACTTGGTATGTGCTTTTCCCACACAAAACTATTCGCTCTTCTGACGAACATACCTGGTTGTCCGCATCGGATTCATTTTATTTTTGAATCCTCAAATGTATGTGATAATCCCTTCCAGCACAACATTGCTTCTCACCTAGGCATAGTTCCCGATAACTGGGAATAACCTGTGGTCTGTCTTTTGAAACCACAAATTCTTACTTGTTCACTTAGTTTGAAGATGGTGGTTTGAATACCAAGGGTTTCTATGATTACTGAGTGTTTACGCGGTGTTCTGAGGCAAAAAGCCAGCTTAATTCTACAGGGGGTATCCGAGAGATAGTTGAGTAAACTATCTTTATCAATGATCCACTAAACTGATAGTAATGATATCATTATGACTTAGCGTTGACATATGTGTCGGGACATAAGTCTGTGAAGAGGAACCTTCAACATTCTTTAAGACAAAATACGTGCTGTCAAAAGCGTCCTCAGCATCAATTAATTCTGCACGAATAAAGACAATGCAAAGTTTGCAGAGTAAGAATTTATTGCTGTTAATTCAATCAACCCATTAATCGAAAAGGCGAAACTGCTGAACGACTGCCAACCATCGCCAGTATCTCTTGTTTCATGAAAATCGATCTGTAAAACCACGGATATTTGAATGAGTCTGTCGGAATACTGGGGACGGAGCTCTTCACGCTCACGCACGCATGTAATGCTATAATCCAGTGCGAACACAATCGACTAAAGTTTCTTGCGTGTAGTCTCTTGTCTTACCCGGTGTGCGTACTGTCCGATTTAACTGAAAGTCTGAACACGAGACACTATCTACCGAAGATATGGTGGTCTTCAGAGTAACACTGTGCGTAATTGCCAGTCTATCTAATTTAAATACACGTACCAACGTCTTCCGAAACTCTGGCATAAATGCGATGTAGAAGTAGAAATCACAGGCATAGTTGATGCAGTCAATTGAACTGAACAATCTGGACAACTCCACTATTTTCTTCGCGTAGTCCGGTCTGGTCTCTTGGTAGTTGTGCATGTGCAATTGCTGACGAAGTATGATGAGGATGACCAGTGGGAAAGACAAACAGGAAAATAGAACGCTAATTGCAAGATGTGTGATCACCTTTCCGAACTCAATTGCAGCTTTCCTATCACATGCACCAGATAGCTTGTTATGTGTATTGAACGTTCTCATACGGAAAATAATACACAGATTAGTGACAAATATTAGCAACGAAGGAAACATTGTCGCACCAATGATGTATAGATAAAGTACGTACTTTACTCCAGGTGCAAGTGGATCCACGTATTCACATGATGATCGACCGTCATTTCCGGTCACTCGATCAACATAAATCAACTGGGGAATACTAAATATCATACACATCGAATAAGACAAACCGACTCCCAGTCGAGCTACCCACAGTCCTGTAGTGGGTGTGATCCTATCTGAACGGTACACAGAATAAACACGATCCACACTAAAATACATCAATAAACAGGCTTTGATCAGAGCGGATGTTTCTGTCAGATAGGTGATCAATTTGCAACTGAATGAAGATATACTGTCTATATTGATTGATAGTCGACAATCGGTGATCCACTGGAGTCCACGACCGAGAAAGTCATCTAAGAACGCATTGGTTGTCAACTGGAGATTGTGTGCAATCGGAAGCCAGACGGCATACAAGTTAAACCGACAAGGGCTTTCCAACTGCATTACATAAAATATCACACTGGTTAGAATATTTGATGGGATTCCGATGATCGACAATAGGGGAGAGACATAGGCCCGAAATGTGTACACCATTGCTCCCTCAACACTTACGTCTAACAGACAATGTGTAGAATTTTTTGTCATCTTTTCTGGAGAAAATATGGCTAACAACACTTATATTTAACAGCCAACTGAATTTCGATTGGTTAGCCCAGTGAACTAGTGTTGCTACTGCTGTAACCAGTGATATGAACACCCGAACTTGCGTGTTCACTGTAGAATCGTTGAATTCACTACGCAATGCTCATAAAACCGTCCTTAGCATGTAATGGTGCCGGTTAAATGAAAAACGTCACTTGTTTCGTGCATCACTGCCTCACCTGAGACGGCGGCATCCAAAATTCACTGATTACAATCTCGCCACTGTTACGCCGGTACTGAGAAATGTATTTAGTTTCCGTTTATTACCCCTCACGAGATAATTGCTGTCCAATCAATCTAACTCAAGAAGCACGTAGATAAGTACAGTTATATAAAATTAGATAACGACCACTAATCAACATATTGTATAAACGAGGCCGGTTGACAAATCTAACAAAAATTCATCGTATATATTATCTTGAGGGATAAGTAATATTGCTCAGGCTGGGTAGACAGAAGGGCATGCAGTTGTCACACAGGTTGAGTGTAGGTGCTCTGCCGTGGTAATTTCAAACTGTGGACGAGTTTGTTTTGACTGTACAAATCTCGGTGGCGCAATCCAACTGCAGCGGTCTCGCCTATAGACGGCATGCTTTATTTGACCCTTCAGGAAGAGGTAATTGTTGCACAATCTACATCTATGTGTTTGGTCGCGGTCAACCAGGTGGGCCAGAATAAATTTTTGTTATACCAGCATAAAGCCACGCAGGGCAGGGTTCACGGATTCTTTTCCATGAACACAACCAAGTGGATAGATCAAAAACGCTTCCATATTTTTAGATATTTCATCCCTCAGGATAAACATCACCGTTCTTTTCGAGTGGAATGTCACAACAGAGCTTGGGGCATAATAGATACTGTTGAGCGCCTCTATCATTTGTTGTGTTGGTAAGTCAGCTGTCTCATACCCTGCGAACAGAAACAGGACACTGAATTTTCTTATCGACGACAACTGTGTTGGTTTGCACTTTTCTCTCTTAAATGCTTCTGTTAATGGATTTCTCAGATTGGGCAGTATCAGTGAGAATCACTTAAGTTTTTTCCGTCGTACATTCTCTCTGAATTTCTGTCGGCTAAAACTCACACGACTATGTTTGAGACTGCAAAACACAGAGCTGAGAAAGTGCAGGTGTGCTTCACGTTTACACTTCACTGTAGTGAAACAGGTTATCTGCGGGTCACTGCCGCATAGAACATATCTATCAATAACCCTCCTGTTTGTGGGGTGAAAGCGCTGCGTCAAAACTTGTAAAAGCTTCTTTGTATGTCCACTTTTATCCGCTACGAAGTAGGCAAAGTCTACGTATCTTCGGCAGTAGTTGATTGTGGTAGTTTCACCTCCAACACCGAGCCTAACGATGATTCAATAAGACAGCCTGAAGCCTGCGATACGATTCGTCGACGTAGTGAAACTGAACGTTAGTGTTGCCGAATGATAATAACTTCTTCATTTCATCAGTGAGTAGACCAGCGTTAGTCTGACAATCTTCGATCTAGTTGAAAAGGGAACGTCTGTTTTCGAATAGAGAGCGTTGGTGAATAGCGAAAAAACATCCACATCTAGTCTTAGTGTGGAGTTAACGAATCCAATCATGTTCCCCAAACCGTAGTTTTAATCAATAACATAAGTAACATCAGAACCCCAACCAACCATATGAAAAGTGATATGATGTTCACGTTGGGTCATGGCTGGAGCGATATTTTATTCTTGTGTATATTAAGCAATCTGGATAAATGTGAGATGAAAGTTCCTGTCAAACTTTTGAGCTCAAATACATATGCATCAAAGACTTCAATCTCTTCCAACCAGCTTATATTTTACTAGGATATCGTCACCGTCCCATCCCTCCTCTTGTTCTCCTTCCACGGCTTTACCTTATCAGACGAAAAGATTAACATTCTCGCAACGCAATCTACTTCTTCAAACATGTCTAACTCAGCTACTGTATAGGGTCGCCATATTTCAATGGAGTAGATAAGTTTCCGGACATCAGTCACATCCAGATTGGAGTCGAGCAGTAATTCTAAGCAGTATTGGAGCTGTTGCAAACAACTTCTCTGAGTGACGACATTCAGCGTCAGTCATTTCTATCTGTAGTGATTCTGCTCCACCCATCGCTTTCATTTACGGCTGCTATTGTCAGTTACCAGATGGCGCAATATCCACAATTCACTGTGGTTCAAGAAGTCCTAAAAATGGCTGCAGCGTCCTAGTTTGTGTACTGGAAACATGTCAGTCTGGTGTTAACTCCCACTACTGATTTTATACGACTTCAGAATCGATCGATAACCTGTCAGATGTGAGCGACAGATCACTAGCGATGGGAAAAATGGACGTCAAGTGATTCAAATAATAGACGTGTAGAGATTTGCTTATTTTTGTTTGCAAACGATGTTTCATTTTTGTACAACACCCTTTTGTTTCACC
>JTDE01001002.1:116417-131350 GCA_014338405.1 Paragonimus skrjabini miyazakii | reverse complement strand
CTTGTGAACACTTTCCTGTGAGTCAAACCTTTTTGATTACCATAACTTGCTGGAACTTCGTAACTATTTTGTCCCATTCGCTCATTTTGTTGTCATCGATAGCCTAGTGAGGTACACTCGCATTTACCTAGTCTGTTCAGTAACTAGTCGTGACCACTACAGACGTGTCCAAGCGTCAAATTTGGAGGCAGTACCACACGAAATGGAACGATGACAGAAATGATAAATCAATCAAACCTTAATTGTGATTCGTTGTGGAAGTTGCAATTGTACACAACCAGTAGGTTGAATAACACCTACTGTCAACTGAACACCAAACAGTGCAACCAACGTAGTGTCAAAGCCGGACCAAAGGCGGGGTTATTACACAAGATGAACGACTCAGTGAACACGATTTACTCGTTACACAAATATGGGGCTGCAGACTGCAACAAATTAACGCTCGTTGTTATCCAACGGTACATTCTTACGGTTAACAAAACTGAAGATAATCATGAATGCTGATACAAATTTGTAGTTGTCTAATGTTGAAGCCAGGGATTATAGTTAGTGAACTCGATTCAACATCAGTATATGTTTCAACGATGAACTTCCCTGGCTGGGTACGAATTTACTTTGGATCTGCTGTCCCATACGGCAGTGTTGAAGCGATTAGCTCAGTCTTGCGCCATTTATTTTCCTTGGCATTCATGCCCTGTAATGAAAAGTCGGAAGCTTGTAATATTCTGAAAACCATAGTAATTTATCGCTTTAAGCCACTTCTTTAAACGGTTTGAAGGCGATTGCAATTTTGAGAGATTACGTTAGTTTTGCTGAATAGCATTTCTGTTCGTACAAAAACAAGGCGTCTTCTGACCATGCGATTTGCACCATTCTGTATATAACGGAATTACATCAACTCAGAAGGTCAAATATTAGTATAGATAATGGGAGAGTGTAGTCAGGAAAGCATACAGTGAAGCTGTTAGTATAGGTTGGAGGTTACAGACGGAACAATAGCGGGTAGATAGCCATAGTGAATGTACAGTTCTTAGTTAACCATGTCTCAAACTGCAGACAGCGACTGTCGATGCCGCAACAAGAATTTCACCCGTTTGTTAGCGATCGTGAAGCTCTATCAGTTATGAACTATTTTTTGCGGTGTTGCACATAATGTTTCGTCCAAATTAAGTAGTAAATTTCCGGGAAGCCGACTTTTAATTCCTATATATCGTGATTATTACCTGTCAGTTGTTGTGATTCAATGCTGAATCGGATGAGCTGCCAGATATCGGGCTTGTAAAGTATTAGGGTTCTGGAATGTCGATATTGATATGTCCGGAAACTAGGCAAATGCAAAGTTTCCACAAACTTCCATTGCTCCATAACACCGATAGGTAGGCGAAATGTATGACACATTCTTGTCAACTGAAATCTTCAACATCTCGTTCTTCCAGTTTTGTATTTAAAGCTTAATCAAACGTACAATAGTGCGTAAGGTCATGTTCAGCGGAACCGAGAGAGGTGTTACTCTAAGCAATAATGATATGCGCCCTTTTGGGTTCACGAACAACAAACATCAAAAATAGGTACGTTTGGGCCGACTTTTGTGGTAGACACTGGACGGAAACACCTTTTTTAGGATTACCAGGAGAACCGAAGACTAGGTGAGTTGGATGGAAGTGATAAGGTTAAGACATGCAAACCAAGCAGTGGTTGAAGTTGCAACTGTCCATCACAAAGTGGACACACAGCTTTGCCAGTGATTGAGATACATCCGGAGTGAAATGACAGCTGATAAGCACTACAAGGGTAGCTACCGCATCGACAGGTTCACTATAGCACCCACAAGCAGTGGTGAAGTTTAAAGCTGCAAATGTCGTATAACTTTTGCGACCTTGCAAGTTAACCAATAAATGATTCAGTGCACGTTATTAATGATATGAATTAACCCTATTTAGAAGCTGATGCTATGAACACACAAACCTGTGCATTGACAAGCACTCAGCCGATCAGCGCTCACGAATAAGCATACAAACTTTATAAGTGAGAAAAGCAAGGCAGGAAGCCTTACTTTATCGATAGGAGTGTTTTCGGAACACCGAACGGATGTGAATATGTGGAAGGCACAGGAAACAACAAAACAGTCGCTAAAATGTGTCTCTTATCCAAAATGTGCATATGTCTATCATGTCAGACACACAAATGATTACCTGGAAACCGCTAGCTTTAAACCCAGCCATTCTTTCAGACTGTGAATGCGAATTTCCGGTTAGATGCACCTGAACCAATTGACTTAAAGACGTCATCACACGACAAATAATGTATTTTACGTAAGTAAAAAATCAATAGTATCACAGTGCCCATTTCCGAGAAAGCTATACATTTTGAATTCCCGTGATAACCGTTCTCTATGGATATGTATTTCGTGGGTGGCCTTGGCAAGACAGTTTCTCGGGTGAGTTCGCCTTTCATCCTCTCATCAGCTTACTCAAACCGATTACAAGTGCAACTTCCGAAATGAACGGGATCGCTTTGTGCTTGAGTGGCCCATTCGGTTTTGATGGAGCGCAAATTGCACAATACATAATGGGGACGTTTTTTATCAGCTGGATTAATTAGATCAACTTGCATTTAACTATACGTAGTAAGGACTACGACGGTAAAGCTTATTTCGGCTCATTGTCCACCGTTTCCACATAATGAATAAGATCTCCTGTGCTAAACGAGATCGTTCATCAACGGGCATCACGAATAAACAACATCTAGTTAATGTTTTTGGACGACATTACTTGCATGGAGAATTACAGTATTACGTCACATCCAAAAAAGACACATGATGCTTTCGTTTGAGCAACAGTACTCTTGATACTCATTCTATCATCCTTCGTCTGTCAGAGAAATTCCAAGAGTGTACGTAGTGAGGCGGACTTCATTCTACAAACTTATTCTTACGTCAAAGGTAGATCATGCCCTATGTTACCGGTAAGTAGGAAAGGGAGAGACTTCAAACCCCTCAAATGTTAGACGTATTAATATGACCTATTTGTAGGTGTTTCTTTCGTGCGTAGCATCTACACTTATCACTCGAGAAAACGGAAACTTTGCCTTTTTTGAGCAAAAGATATATGCGTGTACCTGTTCCAGAGTGGGTATGAAGCACGTGGATTCAAAGTGTCCGAATACCGTGAATGGTGAATCACACAAACGGCCCCACAGCACAGACACGCACATGTTGTCTGCATGTGCACATTCAACAGAACGCAGCACTACCAGTATCGGTGGTTGTAATGAACATGAAGTGAACATCGACTACGTACTGCTAGGGTTCAGCAGTTGATGTGATGTAATCCAGACTCCTGGAATCATTAACTTTAAACGCAGGCAGCCTTCAGTTCTTCAGATAGGCCCAATGCACTGAGCCATTAGGAGAGTGATCGCGCTCTAAATCAGAACAGCTCACATTCAAGCAAGTATTTCTTCAAACAACATGTAATTTTTATTTATGACAGCTGTCTTTGAATGTGAAATATTAAAAGTGAAAATACTGAACGCACCAGACAAGTCGCGCTCCTCTACACTCATGCATGCAAAATATCACAATATGTCAAATTCGAAATACGCACAGCGTCCCGTGGTTTTTAATTTTTGGTTGCCAAAACAAAGTTAGATATTACGAGACAGCTTTTGCGGACTTTTGTCTCACACGAGGCACCGTGAAAAAAAGCGAAACAATCCAAGATTTATATCACTAATTAATAGTTTGGCAGATTTGATTATTTAGATCAGATCCAATAATGGGAAGTCAGCCGAAACCCTGATTTTTTACAGTTTGGTCTCCTCACAATGTTCAGATTATTTTTCTTCCTACGATATCTACAGAAATCGATGTCTACACCTGGCAACCCTTCTTTAATTTGATCCAGTAACGTCATCAACCAAAAACAGGAAATGCTGGTATACTGTTGACTAGCAGAAAAGATACGAAATCAGACAAATAATTCGGAGAAGTGTGAACAAAACACTATGCATTCTTGAAGTGCACGTTTTAGAAGCCTGTCAACTACAAGTACCCTCATGAAATTGGATGACACTGACTGACCAACATCAAGATGGATTATAGCCAAATGGAAACTCTTGCTGTCATCTATCCTCTGGAGGAACCGAGTGACTTTTGGCATCCTTACACGCACTGCAAGGACACAGATGGAGAGCAGTCCCATCCCAGTGCCTTTTAAATGGACTTCTTTTGCTGGGGGTTGCAGGAAAACAAGGGTTAACTGAGATATGGGACGCCGTGCGTAGCGCAATTTTAGGCGGGACGGGATAATTTTAACAGACTCACTGAGAGTCACTTAGCTCCAACAGAAAGGGAGGCTGTGGTACAGACGCACTCGCAGCGAAGTGTAACTGAAACTGGTTTTTGGGTGGGATCAGTCACAAGACGAGCTGACTGTAACGTTTCAACTGGGTTTTGTTATCAATACCAAGGACAGACCATTTACATTGTTTATCTGTTTGTTCTATTTATTATGTGAACTATGATGAGGATTTAAGAGTTATGTGCGTAGTTTTTCCACGCACAACGCTTTGCATAGAAATATCAAGCACAACCGGACTCGCGAAACTGATACCTCAAGTAGCTGTGAGCTCACAGCTGCCACTAATAATTATAGATCGGCAGGAAATGCAAAAGTTAGGAAATTAAACGTTGACTGTTCATGTAACTAGAAAGTTTCCGAGCTGCATCTAGCGGTTAAAGTCAATTTCAGTCACTAGACTGCCTGCAAATTATCTTACAGTTAACGTTTAAGACCTACAATTTGTGAGAAGAACATAATGATGTTTATTACCCGTCAAAATAAGCAGAACACCTGGGGATAGATAAACGAATAATTACACATAAGAAAAAAACCATCTGTATTACAAGATCAAGGCAAAGATTGGAGGCGGGCCGATTACAAAAATTCAGCTGACGTGTCACTCCTAATAGTCATGAAGTACATGGTGAGAAAGCTCGGAATTTCTTTGTGCACTTTCTCAAACACATTTTCAAGGTTGGACCAGAGCGGTTTGCTGATTTTAGAACGGTCAGCAGCTGTTACATCGAATTTGATCGTAAGAGTTTGTTTGAACGCGCGTCGGATTCAAACAACCAACTTGCTTAAGTCAAAGCCGTGGAGCTTGACAACGAATGGGCCAATCAAACGTAACACTATTATAGCCTAATAGCAATCGATAATGTAAACATCGTTAGTTCTGTGTGAAAAGGGGCATTGTTTTTCTAGTCATTGTAGACTGTTTAGTGCTGGCCAAACAAATGATGTTCTGGGGTTCTCGACACAGTTATACGATTCATCAAGTGTGACTGCAATCGTTCTACCTAATACTTTGAGTGTGACGAATAGTAACCGATTACGTGAAGCAAAGTAAATGTGGAAGATGAAATTCGATAACTGTCCTGTTCTGAGCAGTTTGTTTGAAGGGTCGCGAGAATATTCACTGGCGGTTTTTCGACACTGCACTGAAAATGCAGGCAGACTGATTCTGATGAATTTGATCTTTTTTGCCTAAGAATGGTCTGCACGTGCACGAAGAAAAGTCCATATGTGGGCTACTCATCCTTGGTTTTGAGAACACTATGATGACGGAGATAATATTAGTGCTGAGACAGTTAATATGTGTCCAGTGTACTGACACTTGTAACGGCGAAGCAGCGATGCAGCAGATGAAATACCGTAACAAATAAAACCGAATTGAGCTTAATGAAACTGGTCAATTTTGGGAGGGGCCTGCAATCTTTTTCCCGCAAGTTTTGCGGTTGCAGTCAAGAACGCCACAAAGAGAAATGTCCGGCTTCCTGGAAAGACACCCACAGAGTAACTAAATGAGAACCTTATTATCACAAAGTACAAGGCAACCTCCCTCAAAACGACCAATGAGGAGTCGGAAGTCCAGCAAATTCTGAATAATGCTTGGAATGCTGTTGGATCAAAAAGGACTCACACCCAGCATCGTAGTGAAAGCGGACAACGGCGATGCCAGCTGGGCTTTGATGTACTCGTCAATATCATGCCAGAAAGTTATCTTCACACATCGACCGCAGGGCTGCCTGATACGCAAGCACCGATGAAGAATGGAGTAGAAACGCAAGTGTTGAAGGAAACAAGTGAACCAATCATTACACCAAAAAGTGGCGAATCTTATATGATTGATTTTTGTTAAAGAAGATCCGACAGTAGTCATTGGTTTGCATGTCATTCAAATGGTGGATTTTGTGACTTTCAAGCATGACAGTTTTCTCTGTTTGTTGGAAAAGTCTCGGATGTTCACCCAGTACTCTCCTGTGTTTGATTCCTTTCTGGGTAGTATTCAGAGTACCGTCAGTCTCTTTACAGCCGAAAATACCGCACCGGTTGCGTTGTCCGCCATGGGAGTTCCGTTAGCCATCCGTGGAGACTTTAGGGAAGAAGTGAATTGTCTTCCCCAGTTGAAATTAATATATCCAGTAGACGAACTTATAATTGGGTCAGCCGTGTTGCAATAACTTTGAGGAAATCTTTTTTATCCGAGTATGCATTGACTCCAGGCCGCTGGGCGCTGTATTTCACTTGCAGCAACATAAGGTATTTTCTTTAGGCTATGTACTATTCGGACTTAAACAAGCTCGTTCTTTAAGAAAATTGATTTGTCTTTCGCTTACTGGCAGTTGGTAACAAATGAAGAATCTAGTTGTCTAACCATGTTTATCGTTTCTCTTGGGTTTTTCCGGTAACTGCGTTTATCTTTCGGATTGGAAGTGCAGAGCGAACGTTTTAGAAAAGTTCAATCCAGACGCTTGAAAAACTCAAAAGATCGACTTGAATCCCAGACGTTGTGCTGATATGCAGAAGGACGAGTACGGAGAGTGACCGGAATCTTGAAGCCTTTCTACAGTGGTGCTTGTCGCAAAGAATAAGGTTGTTATGGGGCAGCATGACTTTTTGGGCTATAGAAGTGACGCTTCATGGCCACCCACTCACACCTGAAAGACTCAAGGCCGGCCAAGACGAAGTGAAGGCAATCCGGAACGTTCCACCCCCTGGAACGCGAAAGAAGCTACGCGTCTAAATGGCACGATCAACTAAGTGACTAGATTCCTTTTAAAGTTAGCTGTTATAAAACATCTAGTTCAGTAGCACACATGTAAAACGAGATGGATTCACGATGACGGACTCTAGTCTACGTTTCACGAAATAAGACACTAGAGTCCATAGTACCGAAAATAAAATATTACACCACCGAGCGTCCTCTTATAAACCACTGTGATATCACCAAGTCCGGCTTTGGAGCTGTCCTGCTAAAACAAGAGAGTCCAACTGATTACAGAAGCCGGAGTATTCTGACTGCAGAACAAAACTATGCACAAACCAAAAGGGAACGCTGCATCACCTACACAATTCGGAAGAAAGACAGTGGTACATACAGACCACAAACCTGTGACAGCAATAGTGTAGAAGCCGCTGATTGTCGCGTCCCGACGTCTACAACGGATGACGATCAGATTACAAAGTATGTGATCTAGTTTACCAGCCCGATAATCAATTACACATCGCGAATTCTATCTCGCGGCTGTATATAACCTGTGCTGCATTGGATGATTCTGCGTTCGAGATAATTGCTTCAGTGTGTTACGTACTGAGCTTCCGAGTAGAGAATATCAGAACAACAGTAGTCTGAGTGGCACTGAGCAATCTCAGGTTCATAGGGAACAACATTATTTACGATTGCTGTTTGGCGACAAGCATTCTTACGTTTTGATTGGCTAGTTCGTTGCCACGTTCCATGACCGTGTATCCAGCATCTCAGTCGTTTGAATCTAATAAGCATTTAAACAGCAGCTGATCACCATTTTTGGATGATTGGTGCAGAATGACCATCGTTCCACCCGCAGTAGCTCGTGTATGACCTCGGAGTGACTCATCCTTCTCCAAGCAAGAAGAATATGCGTCCGAGAGCATCGCAAAAATGGACAGCAGGGGAGGAGGGCGGAGCTGCAGGACGATAAGGAAAGGGATCAAGTACTTAAACTCTGATTCGTATGATAAAAGGTAGATGGCTTCAGGATAGGAGGAATCTGTCCGAAGAACTGGTAATATTCTTAAAGGACTATCATCAGTTTTTTCAATAAAAGAGAATGATCTTCAAAAAGGACAGGACAGTTATCCCGAAAAACTTGCAGCGAGAGTTCATTGAACAATTTCATGTGACAAGTGCTGGGGTGAACAACTATGTTTGGAAAGCAAAGAAAGTTTACTGTTGGCTAGGCATGCTCAGTAAAATATAGGGTTAAATAGCGAAGTGTGAAATTTACAGAAGGCACGACTCAAGTCGGGTAAAGGAAGCGATATCGTTGAGAAAACTCCCAGTTGACATATTGGCATACGGTGGCAAGCAGTACCTGGTGGCGGTGGACTATTTATCGAACTACTTTGAAATTGGTTGGCTAAACACTGCCATCGGAAGTGCAGCCATCAAAAGACTACTTGCTCAGTTCACTCGCCATGGCACACCACAGGTGGTTTTCTGTTTCAATAGGCCTCAGTTTGTGTGCACAGAGTTCACGATGATGGCAGATAATTGTGAGTTTGAGCATCGACCAGGCAGTCTGTACCGTAGTTAATCAAACAGGGAGGTCGAAGCTGCATTTAAAGTTTCCAAAACAGTCAGGGAAAGATCCGTATCTAATGCTTCCATAAAAAATAAAAATGCCAAAGGGAACCAAGTGATGCTATGCGACGCAGCAAATATTTGAGCGAAAGACGCGGACAAAGTCACCAGTAGCCTGTGAAGTTTTGCGCTCAGAATGGTCAAATGTTCACCAGAATCAGCAGTGAGGCAGGATGCAAGAAAAATTTTGTTACGACCACAGAGCATGAATACTTACCAGCTCCAAACCAATCGTTATTATAAACATCCTTGGTCCTTTTTGCAAGAGCCTTGCTTTTCCTATAAGTTGCGGCCGACTTCTGTCTTTCAGTTTTCTGCTGTTTCCATTTTATCGATACGCTATTCATGGAAATCCTTCCCCCATTTGGGTTTGTTAAGCAGCTGTTTGGGTGTGTTTGGGTTAAATAACTTATAAGCTCAACACTTGCCATCGATGTTTAGATTTTACATCTTTTGTCCACTCTACAAATCATTTAATTGTGTCACATCCTGACCAGTGGGCGCATCGTATAAGTCGCTAACTACAGCCATCCGAGTCAGCGGAGATGTTGTGAAATTATGGAGCAGAAAGGACTTATTTGAGACATTAACAGTTCACCTGTAAACTTACAAACCAATACGTTTACCCGTTAAAGTATAAGCATGAGTTGTTGAAATATATTTGTTACGAAAGCATATTCCTTACTACATTTTGAAAAACAATGGAACCAATGTATAGTAGTAACATGTGTTTGACAATATAAAATAATATATACAGGTCGACGACGTTGTTCGCGGTTAAATGTAGAATTTGAATGAAATACTTGGGTTCACCGTATATAAGGGTGTGGCGTATTAGGAATTAATACAACACCACTTAATGTGTATACAGTGATCCGACTGATAGGGTGCAACACTATATTATTTTGGTTAATGGTATAGATGCGACATGAAGCGGGAGGTAATAAAGTTCTGATGACGCGTATATTGTATGGTGTACATGTTTCAATGTGTAATAAGTCATATTGTTTAGGGAGTAATGTAGGTGTCGGTAAACCGTAATGAACTGAGCCGGTGAGTGGTACTGAGTGGACCTGTATACGTTTCCCAGCCATTTAACTAATGCACACACAAGGGTGCAAGTAAAATCGCAAATGTGGGTTTGCTGACGGTTTCACCAGTGTACTTACATTAAATGTTAAGTGGGATTGAGCGTACGCGATAGAAAGTAAAGAAGTTCTTGCGGCTTTTCATATCAGAAGTCAGTGCGTAATCTGTTACGCAGTGGGTTACGTGTATGTATGAGTTTTGATGCTTTCTTGTTTAACGGTATGTTCGAACAGCAATCTGTCTAACATAAGTCGTATGCATATGCTAAGTGTGCTGCATCATCTAGCAATTGGTAATTCTGCAGTTGACCTCGGCTAAGTGTTTATGAATCGACTGCCAGCATACAAAATGAACTGGAATTCATGAACAAAATGACAGGCGTACTTAAGTTGCGCCGTTAATTCTTTTGTGGTGTATCAAGCTAACTCTTCGACAACCCTGAGTTTTTGGGGATTGAACGTGTTTACAACTGGAGATATATGCCAAACCATACTGTGCTTACAAATGTACGGCTACACAGAATTTTAAATCAGGTGCGTGACACAATCAGAGCAAACTAAGTTTTTTGTGCGATGTGACATAAACTGTGTTCTGTGCATACATGTTTTTGTTGTATTTTTTGAGGTGTTTCTGACATAAATTTCAAGTGCGGAAGCCGATTCCTATTTCATTCACATCCAGAGGCTAGGTGCTTCTTGACCATGCCCAAAAAGCGCACTAGTATATAAACAAATTTTTAAGGGAGACATTGTGTTTTTCGGTGTAAAATAGCTGTCTATGTCTTTCTAAAATTCCGAACGTTGGTACTGACATAAAATCGTCCACCATCGGCGTTTAATAAATAAAAAAATAAGTATTCTGAATTTAGTTAATCGCGATGATTACAGTTTGTTAATATCATGCCAGCCACCCGTAAACGAGCTTTAGTGAGAACAGGTTGTGGCTGAGCTCTTACCAATTGCATCGGAGACAGTTAAAACTGAAATTTTATCAACATGGCACAAAGAAGTTAGTTCGTATCACTCGAAAACGAAGAGATACGCCAAATTATAGACGAACCCACTACTACTCGGAAGTGACTATATTGACTGGGACCAACAAACATACTTCATCTATTGAAGGAGGAATAATTACATTTCTCGACTTTCATGTAAATTATGGTTTTAGTTGTTGTGATAGGTAGGGATACATAGATTGAACTAGTAAGATGCACTGTATCAGAAAAGCATGAACGTTTGCCAACATAGTTAGTAGGAAACTAGCCATAAGAGTTGATGATATGTCTCGTAAAAGTCAGTCATCAAGTATGGAAAGACAGTGAGACACCAGCAATCATCTGCATCTTAAATCGGTCTGATCAATTCTATGGTGTTCTGTTATTCGCCGCTTTGGTTTGCTCGGTTTCCCAGTGTATAAACCGTGAAAAAATTGGATAGGCACATAATTCATTCTTTGGGAACATTATATTCAGTTCAGTATTAAAAACATATTTCGCATACCCATAAAGCAAAACACCACACAAGCTGCTTAACCAGAAAATGTGTACTACAGAGTATATCTCGATGCAACAGTGATATGCAGAACGTTTGGACTAGGGAGTGAAGCTGGGCCAAATTTTATTTGCATAACCACCGTAAAGTCAAGCAACTTTGAGTTCCATCCCGTTCTAGTGAGCATGGCTCGTTGTAAACTTCCTAAAAAGATCAATAACTGTGGTGGTGTTATTCCCTCATCAGTGGGAAAGTGAAATGAGCAAGTTAATTTATTCAGAAGTTGTTCAACTGGTTGTGAATGTGATTTATGATCACGACGTTTTACATGTAGCTACTATTTCGTGCTCTTTGGTTGACACAAACGTGCCAGCAATTGTTCTTCCAAGGGTACATGCTAGCTCAGTCTCATCTGGTAAGTGCAGCTGAAACGGACACCCTAACTGGAAACAAGAGTAAATTAATGTTTCTGTGCCACTAGCGAAAAATTGCATGAAAACTTACACTGAGGCTATGTGGTGAAAATCTATTTGATTCGCCACTTACCCAAACCCCGGCACAATAGAAGAACTAACAAGGGCCAGTCCAAACAACACGTTAAAGATGCTACATCAGGATTGGACAAACAATTTCAACGTTACGCCTTCTGTTAGTCGCCTATTTCTTTGTTCTGTATTGCACCAATTAATGTTCAATTTGTGACGGTGTGTGCTAATACGACCAGCCAATGATGGACTGTGATTTATTTAATACTGTTGTACATCCATAAATTTGGCTTCTTGTCTCATGAATATGAACTGATTACTGCAACTAGTACGAGGTCTTCACCTTATTACTTGCGTGGGAGGTTTCAATCCGAGTACGATTTCTAGTACTATTCGAAGTCCCTAATTCTGAGTGTTACCGTGTACTTCAATCTTTGGTAGCGACAGAGTCGTTCACTAACCTCAGTAGATTCCGAAAGAAACCGGCAATGTTAAATATGAACTCAATCACGAAAATTGATCAGGTGAAGAATGGCTACTTCAGCCACAAACGCTGAAAAACAAATTGGTAAAATGCAAGTTAAACTAATAGAAATAAAACGGGACAGAAAGACCATCATTATTAAAAGCAGGTTGCTCGGTGGATTTGGAAGGATGAAGCTTCTCAGTTCAGGGGCTAACAATGTCCTAACTTGACAAATACTCTAAATCTACAGTCCACACTTTAGGTTCTCTCAGAAGACAACACATTGTACGACCTACTGCTAGCTTAATGTGAGGTTAGCTGAAAAAAAATGATAGGCCGCAATAAATGGTTGTTTCCATTGTCTTCTGAATTACTGCCACCACTCTGAATTGTTATACTGTTACAGGCATGCGCTGTCTAATTACCCACTAACTCGGAGTGAATAAAAGAAATGAGTGTTACTATGGCCGCTTCAACAAATACCACTCACATTTATCATTCAGGTAAACCCATTTTTATTCCAAATGCCTAAGTAATGTGACCATCAGAATATTTTGGTCTATAAAAGGAACTAAACTGACAGGCTGAAGACTCATTGAATGCTGAGCTAAGGAGTTACCGTGATGCGCAAACCCTAAGCTAAGGATGATTCACAGATAATGTGCAATCTTTCCGTTTATTCCACTCACACACTGCTTCATAATCTATGTGCGAGTATCGGTGGGTACAGGAATTCTATTCAGCAATTTACAAATCCAACAACCTCAAGTAAAACTGATGCTCCGAGGTCCGCGCTTGTACGTCAGCCGAACTAACAAACTACACAGAAAATAAAAAGCTATCTAGTGCAGCAAGCTTAAGCTTCTTAGAAATTTGAAACAGTAGACAGTCCAATGACTACTATCAGACTGATGCAGGAATGCTTAATTTAACGTAACATGGGCTAAAAGTGAATGTATGGAAGTTGTGCGCGTAATTAGAAATAGGGTATATGAATTTAACCTCAACTCAAAATCAACTTACGGAGTACTGTATCATAGGTAATACGCAATTAGTGGACAAAATTCGGTGTTCGACACAGAAAAGTCTTGGTTGCTGTCATTTATCCGGCATGCATACACGGGGTACCAGAGGAGCACATTCCATAAAAGTTTCTCTTTGTGCTTTGGTAGACCGGACGGATGGAGCGAAAATCACCTAAAGCGAATTGCAGAACTTCTTATGTTGTCGGCGGTCGGTGTAACCCTGCATCCACTCACCGTGCTCCCTTCATCAGTCGTCCTTGATTCCGCGAGTACTCCGGAATGTCGCTCTCTTGTTTGCATTGTCCGAACCCATAGTAGAAGCGGCAAACGCCGTAGTCATACCAACTGAAACCAGAAAAAATGAACAGTCACCCGAGGGCAAATAGATTCGGCATGCCCATAACTCCAAAGTGTGGACTCAGGTGCGAAATTGGGAGTCCACACCGCAGGGCTTGCTCAAAATAACAGGCCTGTTAATTGAGTCGGGTAAGCGAACAACCCCAAAACAGTCCTGTAACCACAGTCAGGCTAGACGACGCACGGGTGTGTGCGCATTTCAGGTCACTTTGCTCGGCCCCAACGTCTCAGTATTTCGGCCTACATGGTTCGCAGTCGATAACGCCTGGCCAATGCCACACGTCTCAGCATTTCAGCGTCCGAAGGGCGGCGCTGGACCGGAAACTAACATGCCTCGATAAGTGCAAATGGACAAACTAAAGGTACATTTTCCTGATGACTTGTGCTACCACGATAATCTTGTTCACGAAACGATGAGTAATGAAAGTTGTACGCATTAACGACAGATTCAAACATTACTAAATGATTGACCGAAAACTGACAGTTATCCCACGAAGTCTGAGGCACGTCATGCCGTGTTTTTAAATTTACCGTGACGTAAAGTTTTGCAGCCATGCTGCCAAGACGAGAAACGTTGCTTGACCTTCTTCATTAATGTGGACCTGCTCGAAACATGTCACGTGACCGTTGTTTTTATATATGGGTGTCATGATGAAGACAGCGTATTCCGTTAGTGAGATCGATGTGAAAATCGCGTTGAAAAATGTTGTACAGCTGGAGATACTCTGTTCTCCAGATATCTGCTTACATCCTGAGAAACGATGTATCCAAAGTACGACGGCCGTTTAGTTTGGGTCAATACGAAACCCTCGCATCATACGGACTTTCGTTAGGTGATTACCACCTAGGATAACATTCCGATAAATGTGTGCACTGATCGAATTGACGGAGTAAGGGCGTAAAAGCTTGTTACAAGTGTTGTGATTTTCGCAAACTGACTTTGCTAGGGCTTTACAAAATATAAGTGCAAATGTTTCTGTTGGCGGGTTAGAATCGATACCTTCACTACACCGAAGGCACGTCGAGTTTATGGATTCTGGAGCGTAGTTCGTTCTGTGCATGTCTGTCTGTCTGACTCTGGTTATGTTATGTTGGATCACCCTTTTTCCAGTTCCGTTTGCAGGACAGCGGCCGCGAACAACTTGGTCCGCACGAGTTATCATGCGGGAACCACGTCACACTGCGAGATCGCAAGAAAGAGGATAACGTTTCGTTCTAAGCGGGGGGGGGGGGAATGCTGATACAGGGACAATTTTTGTACCCGCAAGTCGACATTATCGTCATGCAAAGGTACAGCGAAAAGAAATTACTACTATATGAATCATAAATTCAC
>JTDE01001002.1:76832-108277 GCA_014338405.1 Paragonimus skrjabini miyazakii | reverse complement strand
AAAGAAATTACTACTATATGAATCATAAATTCACAACAGATGCGCAAAATGATCTTCGTGGGCCTGCTCAATGTTTTGTATGTGTACATCCATTACATTCACCTCGTATCTGATTGGCTACTCACACACTCGCGTGATACATCGCGACTGTGATTGGTTTAACTCTAACTCGTCCACTGGTTTAATGTCACGTGTTACGTCTGTGGGTCAGATTGCATACATGCTGTTTACGCTCGTTACGATTGCCTTGCGTTCTGATTTACGATACAACACTCATACAAAAACATTTTTATTAGGCATGGTGATCACATACGTTGCAGAGTAGTCCCAGAGATTTTACAGCAGTCCAAGACTATGGCCATTTTGCGCTTCTCCAGTGTTTGTGGACGTTCCTTGTTGACCCTGAATTTGAGGTAGCCCAAAAAAAAATCCGACGGGGTAATATCTGGCGACCATAAGGGTCACCCCCTTAGTCCACTATGACTGATCCACCATCGTCTGATTGTTTCATCTAGATATTCGCGTGCATACAGTGCATAAGATAGTGTTGTGCCATCCTGTTGAAGCTGAACGTATGTTCCGGAGCTAATACAATATTTTGTTTCAGCTTTTGGAAATGGGCATTCCCTAGATTGTAAATAATTATTGGGATAGAGGTTTTACTTGTAACTTGTTTTTGTCATAGAAGAAAGACCCGACAGTCCATCTTCCAGCAAGCCCCGCCCAAACCATTGGTTTTAGGCTAGGCTGACTTTGGGTTAAAGCGCACAGACTGAGATTGTTGATGCGTCGGAAATGGCATTTCTGCATTAATCTCTTCAGATAGGATATTGTTTCCTCAAAACAAGTTGTCATCAGCCCTCGAACTGATTTACAGCTAACGGATCGCGTTCCCACATGCCTTACATCAACCTTGTTAATGGGCTCTTTCACCCTTTCGCAACTGGTCACATAAATGAAAGCCAGTGTGCCAATGTGCTGTTCAGTTGTCAGATTACCGGCATGCTATTGTCTTATTTGCATTCCAGTAGTGTGATCCGGTTCCAGCATAATAAAATCGTCCAGACCAATTTGTGAAAGACTGTTGTCGGACATGCTGAACTGAGAAAGGCTTAACCCAAAATAACCCAACAAAAAAGGAATTGTACACATATACACACAGAGGGAGAGGGAGAACGAACCAGTCACATCAGGATACACAAGTCAGGCGGTAAAGTGAAAATATCGAGTATAATTCTTATTCGAAAGCATTTGAATTTACAGTTGGTACTTATCTAGAGAAGTCGATCTTTGAAAAATCACCATCCTTGTAGGATGTATTTTGCGCCCTTAATTCGAACCACTTCGATCAGTACACACATGCTATCACACGGTAGAACTGTCTTGTGCTGGCATAAGCAAAACGGTTTTCATCAAATGCAAATATCGTTGTTCTGCACAAGACAGGTCTATAGGGGACATCGCAACTCAACCTGGAGATCATTTTTGAACTACTTGTCCACGCATCAAGCTGCATCCGCAATAACACTAATTTATGATTAAAATGAAAGGGAAAGACATACTGACGTGAAGTGGATTTGGTAGAATAACAAGACCACATAATTGACGGTTTCTGTGCGACGCTTGGCATTTTGACAACATTGCTAAAAAAACCTCGCGTTTGAGTGCAAGAATGGTATACTAGAAGTAAAGACACAACATGGTTTCTCAGATTTCGAAGGAAAATTTTCGAGTTCTCATTAACCTTTCACTAATTTGTAAACCTATGTCATTAACGAATGCGTTTTCGTGCTATCCGTCGTTTTGTGAAAAGGTTCTCGTGATCGCACGCTCCGTTGAGGACGTGTTTTTACATTTTCAATTTACACTAATCGATGTATACTGAGTCCTAAGCCCACTCGATCTTTGAAACGTTGAGATGTTTATTGACAAATTTTTCAACAGTATCACTGATAGTGGACCGTCGTGGCCAAATATCAAGGGGGATGGAACCGAGCGACTTAAATTTACTTGCACCTACACCCCTGCGCCAGCAGACGTGACTGTGGTTACAGCGGTGTTTTGGGGCTATTCGCAAACCTGACACGGTTAGGGGGCCTGTGTTCAGATAAGCCGATTAAGTGAGTCTTTCACCAAAAAATCCGTGACGTGGTTTGAACTACTGATTGGGCATCCGAGTTTGTAATTGTGGAACGGTCATATAGACAAATCAGTTGTTTCTGCAATTCAAGTCTGCTATCGATAGTGCATCGTATGTCATTGTCAAAACGATGTATTCTTACCATCCGCCTTCAAATGGCAATAATTCAGTTGGCGCTGACTTATCGACTCACTGCTATTGAAAATACTAACACCTCAATCTCGTCTTTTTGACACACTGGGCAATCTCCACGTTAGTAACTGAAAGTTTCAACTTGGAAATTTCGATCTTTGATGTCCGCACACCAGAGGTTTTCAGGCAACATGAGCTCACTCTAACTGACATACTCACGGGCAAGACTTTTACCGAGAAAGGGGCGGATTTATTTATTTAAATGCATTGTTAAATACATCTTCGTGTTGGTTCGCTCTCGGGGCTTTCAGGCGTTGCGTTTCATACAGTCTAGCCACGTCATTGGGTTGATGATTCAGATGGGCATACGAGAAAACGTTTTTGAAGCTAACTAACAGAGAATGAAGTTGATATTCACCAGAGCATCTTCAGCGTCAGAACAAACAACTTTGTTTTGGTTTCACCCGTGAGGCGACTTATATTTTCATAGTGACATACTTCACTGGATGGCGCTTATCGCTATGTGAACCGTGAGGTCATGCAAACTAAAGGTAGCTCGTCCGAAATAAACCGGGTCGGACTTTTGTCCGTATTTGACTTCGGTGATCACTAACGTTACGAAGGCACTATTTCCACCTATTCGAGTCAACTAAGAAATATCACATGCATACGTCGCTACTTTATTGGACAAACGGTTGTACACCGGGAACAGGCGATAATTCACAGTACGAGACTGGCAACTGTCTATTTAGACAGTGGGATGAAGTGTTGCTGACTCTGGTGAGCATGGCGCCGTAGTAGTGTGGAAATCATCGCCGTTATTTTTGTGTATTGGTGGTAATCTTACCAAGGAGTTGATTGCTTTTTCTATCCGGCCATCCCTTTGCATATGAATGTATATACAAAGAGATGGCCAGATACGTAAATATTTCTATATTTATATATAGTTCTGACCACTATGAGAGCGTCCTCGAAGTTCTAAGTGAAAGTCCGAGCGTCTGTATTCTTGGATGGTTACAAACAGGGGATCAACAACCCTGGAATTTTCATGGCACCATCTCCTGTAGTAACAAAAGGGGCTTGGCCTACCGAATCAATCATCGTCAGGCCCCGATCAAAAGATGTAGGAAAATAGATAACTAAGATAAACGTTCGACTGACATGTCTCCGCCTTTGTCGTCAGAAATGTACCGCTAATCTTCATGTTGATATTGCCCCGCACAATACCTTTATATGCCCAGTCGTCCTTTTCAGTTTCCGGCCCACTCGACGTTGAAGGCCTTTAATGATTTCAGCGCTAACGGGCATTAAACACAACGAGGAGTAGCGTCACTATTGTGTCAGTAATACGACGATACAGACTGACAACATCTTTTTGTGGGACCTCATCACAATCTCTTGAGTATGTGGGTTCCTGATAGAGGGGTAGTACGGACGAGAGTTGGTAAAACCTATCTATAAGTTCGTTGCCGAAACCGATGGTGTCACAAACCTATAGCGGGATCATAATAACACCCAACGACGGAAAAAAATAAACCTTTGTCGAGTTGACGGAGGACAATATGATGGGCAGCATAATGGCAAGAAGTTCCACTTTGACCAGTATTGTGAACAACGTCGCGTATGAGGGTTACCCAGTGACTGGCTGCATAATAACAGTAGACGTTGGCCCCCGGTATTTATCGCCTTCTTCACACTTGGCAGTCAACTGAAAGCAGCACTATGATGTTGCACTCAGGTAGCGTTGAATGGCAGTTCATATCGTAGTATACCACTATAACAGTTTACTGTATAAAGTGCTGTCCTCCCTGTGTACGATATCCTTCGAGAACGGACATATTGCAATGAACTATAATACCTTCCATCCTTATTTATCAGGGACAGCCAAACTTCTAGTGACCAAAGCAGTTACTTCACTAATGTTTGACCGGAGTTCAGACACTGCCCTGGCAAGACTGCACTCTACTAAAGAACTCTGGCATCAGCAAAACATGAGTCCAACGTATCTTTTCGAAAGCGTTTGACTGCAACGTCTATTGGATTACAAAATCGGGAATCGAAGATTTGTTCTAAAAGGGCGAATGGTTCAGATAGAATGAGAGAATGTTATTGGGTGCTTCTATACTCTGAGGAAAAATATCAGGGGAGTGCGGAAAAGAGTAACGGAAACATTAAAAGACCATGACAGTTTTTGGGAACTGGACAAAATTACCAAGGGAAAGACAAACTGATAACCCGTTTCTTTCTGCATGTATCAGACTACGTCTGTAGGAAATTTCAACCGGATCAGTGTATGCCTGTTACACTATCAAGAATCTAGCATTGTACAAAAGATAGATTAGCTGTGCGCAACACTGCGCCTGTTATCTGGAAATCGACTTGCAGGCAGAATCGTTAAAACTGTCATGAACCCTTGCAGATCTACGGGGAATTTGATTGATATCAATCAAATAAGACTGGCATTTGAGCGGAACATATGCATTTAAGCAGAATTTTCTACATATCCACTGAGGAGTAAAGCATATTGCAAATGTTTTTTCGCTGACGTTTTGCTTATCTTTGTCATGCTGGCGACATGAACTCTTGTCCAAGTTCGTATGAAGTAGATATACTGACCACCGCGACACTGGTATAACCTCAGTTCCACCTCCTAACATCATAGTCACCATGAGATCGTCAATAAGCCGAGTAACCTATCGTTTACAGTGTAGTTTGCTAGCTCTTATCTGCCACTTCCAAAATCTGCTTTCATCAAGATCAAGGGCTCACACTTAATTGATCATCCATGCCGAGATTAGGCTGAAACTACTATAGTTATCACAGTAAAGTTTAACCAGTGGTATCGTGATTCACGTACTTGCACGTCCTTTGAACAGAACTTCATTGTCTTTGTTCTCATTTAACACTACAAACTTGGCCGGTATTTGATGAAAGGTAGGCTGATGATATCAAGGTCAGATGTGAGAAATGATGAAACAGTGTATTATTGAGTTACTAGTATTCGTCAGCAACCGTGCAAGCCGCCGGTACCAAAACGGCGGAAATGACAAAACTCTTTATTTTGGCCGGGTAAGAGAAAAAACAACATTCTGTGCATAAGTTCCTAGGATCGTGGGTTACTACAACAAATAAACAGCAGAATTAGGCGCTTCTCAGACGGTGTTCGTCGTCGAATAGGACGGCGAAATGCTTTGCCGTCGAGAGCGTTTACTGATTCGAGAGAGTTTGCATGGAAGCGATCCATGGGAAAATAAAACTCGAAGGATTGAACTCAATTAGAGCAGGTGAGCAATTCACTTTTTCAGAGGACACCTCACAGATAATCAGGTGGGGAGAAAGCTGATAGATGATAAGCTTTCTTTGGCCGATTTATAATGTGTTAGTTTTGTTTTGAAGGCAAACTGAAAAGCAACCGTTGATATATTTTACTTCCAATTCCAACAGTTCTCCCGATCAGTTGTATTTCTGAATGGTTTTTACTACTCACCTGAGGCGGCTTTTGTGATTTCTTTCTCTTCCGGGCTGGTGAGAACTTGAAATGGATTGACCGTTTATCTCAATTACTACCTATTCAGTCTTAAAGACGGCCATCAGTGGAGTATTCTGTATATCCTAACCCCATCGTCCGTCGTCACGATAGCTATCAAGTCTTCCGAGTGGCGAATAACGGGACTACTGAACCAACCCTACTGTCCGAACGACAGCACTCGAGAAGTACTCTCTGCTAAGTGATTCACCAATGAATTAGCAGAAAAAGGATGGTTTGCTGGATGTGTTGACTCACATTTTGTCTTAATTTCACACCTGCGCTTAGTCCTAACCGCATACAGTATTAAGCATTAAGTGTGCAGACCCAATACAGGTCCATGAGACATACTTTTAGAGCAATAGGTACACAACCGATCCGTGTGGTAACAACTTTCCGAAAGAAATATCATCAACTTAGTCTTACGGAACCATTGAAAACGGAGTGTTTATCCTATTTTATCAATGCGGTTCCATTCCATATGTAATGGTCATGTAACGGGAAGATAATATGCGCCCGAGTATTGCTCGTTAGACCTTACAAGCTGAAGACTGTTCACGGCTGCAACCGGCTATTCAGTATATCGTGAGTGGTCGCGATTAACTATGCATTCGTTTGAGACACTCTGTTATTGTGAGCCTGTGAAAAGAGAAACTGGAACATGTTTTATCTGGTGGAAGAACACAAAAACATGACAAAGATAAACACTTCCGTGCTCAAAACAATAATCCCGGGACGGTGAAGGTGTCAACGACAGTTTCATTCGTGTGAAGCCCCAGTTTCTTCCAGGTTGATCTTTAGTGTCCTTCCTTGCACTTCCATCGATTACTTCTTTACCTCCTTATGCGCATGACTACCAGCCAACGATAAACATTGTTACGCACTGTTACACACTTTACATGTATCACGTTCGTGTGTCATTAATTGAAATGTTACACTAGGGTGGGAAACTAGATTTGGACAGTAAACTTGAGTACAGTTTAACTGTTGGCGACAACTTTCGGGTTTCAAACAATTTAATAAAAGCAGATTTACGTAACAATAGTCGAGGAAAGCAAGGGAGCTGTGTTACGTTCACGTTCGACATAAACCTATGCTACTGTGATTGCACAAGTAGTGTATTATTTATATGTGAAATTAGAGTCAGCATGCAAATGCAGTACCGTCTCGTGGTTCTCCCCATTACCTAATTATTCCAGCAGAACAATCGATCGAATTTCTTTTCTGATTCTTCTTTTGCCACTTTATCTAATGGGTTTTCTAACAAATACTTCAAGCTCAATCTACGTTTATTCCGTAACGCCCTTTGACCACAGACATCACAGCTCCCACATCTTCTGGTCTCGCATTCTCTCGTGACACTTCTTCCCGCTTATGATATCGGCAGACACTGACTACAGAATTTGTCAGACAAACTACACACGTCTTCTACATATGTGCAGCTTACTGAGCTCCGGGGATTTCTCTTTCGCCAAACGAACTATTGGTTAGGGCAAACAGTTGACCGACACTATGTATCACCGGTCTGTTAGTAAATGTTTTTTCGGTCTTTGACATGGTGATTTTCAGTACTCTATCCTCTACAAGCTGATCACCTGTATGCAATCGGAATACCTGCCTTGTCGATTGTACCAGACACTTGAAACCCGAGCAAACGTGAATCATTCGACATCGACGAGTGCATGTCCCATGACAGGCACCTGTGACACTCTAATGTCAAGTTGAACATCACCCACAATTGATCGCAGCTGTTGTATCCCCATAGACTTTCCAGACGGCCCCTTTCGCCCTCATTAGAGCGAAGTCAGTAGTGCATATCATCGCCACCGCCGGGACTCGAACCACGGACAGCAGCCGTGTTTACCACTGCGCCATTGACCTCACGTTAGGCACGACCATATATGTGAACGCTCAACCACTTTGGCGATGGAGTAATGTATCCACCGACGCTCCCATCCTCTCCAATTAGACTGCGATCCTCGCCACTTTTGTGATTTTCAATGACCTACTTGATTCGTTGTAACTTTTATGTATAACCCTATGTAATTGTAAGAGGCTGAAGAGAATTACCTGAAACAGCTGTTTGCAACATTGACTTTTTATGAATTCCACGGATCTCCAGAGGGAACACTGTGTCTGTTGAAAAAGTAGCACATTGCACACAAAAATATTCCTGTCCACAGTTCGTATTATTTCTGTATGTACTATACTTGCGGATAGGCAGGTAAAGAAACATCCAAATCGCCTTTCTGACGCTAACTTGTGATTAACTAATGAAGAATCAAACACTCAGTACGTACGGAAGTGAATGCTGCCTGCGGCCTCTTAAATAACACTGGATTCTAAAGGTCCTAGTGTCAAAGTATTCTTCACTTTACTGGATTTTACACCCGATACCTTCTGAGGTGCAGAATTTTTCAACTGGTACTGTTGGTTAACAAGCAAACCATAAAGTAAGCCTTGTGAAATGGTAAACCAAACTTTCATCATTCCTCAGCTATTCTCTCCATGGTTCATTTAGTGCTTTTGGTAGAGTAGACTATACCAGTTCGTTCTTGATCAAAAGGTCAGATTCCCGAATCCAACATTCCCGATTTCTTTAAGTACATGCACGTATCTCACTCGGTTCTAACTGTGTACGGTTCTCGAAGCCTACAACGTATCTTAAATAGGCCGAAGGTAAGCAATGGTGCACTGATGACCGTCTACTTTCGATAAATATGATAAACCGCTAGGTTTTAATACCATCCATTTGCAAAGCCACTACAGAATCCAGCAAGAATTTCTGACTAGTTTTAACTACAGTCCCTCCAAAGCCTAAGTACCTGTGCTTGCAACAACAACAACAACAACAACAACAACTGCAATTGTTGATCCTATGCGAGTTAAGCTGTTAAACAGTCGACTCCTCAACCAACCGAGAACACGCCAAGAAGTGTTGCGAGATGTTAACATTTCGTTTATTGTCGTCTGTCGCCCACAGAACTACTGATTATGTATAAAGGTGTACGACAACAGGAACAGCAATTAAACATAACGCACATCAACAAAACCAAGGACAATTTTACAGCAGCGATATTGACTGTGTCAGTACCGAAGCTGGTGGTATCCACTGAAGCTATTCTATGCAAGCAGAATGGATCACTTCTGTGCACACAAAAGGTACTGACTCAATCAGCATCGTTGCCGTGGAATTGCTCCTGATTTTGTTAATGTGCGTCATGTTAAACTGACATTCTCGTTGCCGTGCACCTATAATATATAATCAGTAGTCTTTTATGTTCGACTGACGGGAATAAACCGAATGTTAATATTCAACATTTGTCTTTTGCCGCGTTGATGAATTGGATGTTGTAAGATAAAAACACGCGACTCTTTTACCATCGTAAGTAAGCCACGTCTAAACTGCATCTACATGGCCCAGCTTTAAGGCAGCTGAGAAAACGTTAAATTTCATGTCAACAGCAGTGTATATCTTTGATTTAATGGGTCGCGAAATATACATTCACCTTAATGAAATGGATATCGATTTATATCCTGGTCCTCATTTTTCAACAGACGATTTTAGCAGTAGTTTAGCTTGAAGTAATACTAGAGTGGTAAATCCAATGGATTAATATATGTAAGTTACAAGAAGGTCCTCCGTGTGTACTCACTGACGGGCTTCGTTAAGTGGACGACGATATAAGTGCCATGGAGTGTTAACACCATAATAAAGTTAAGTGCAACTAATTAGGTCTCAGGCTACAGTGCACGACTAGGTGGGAATCAGGCCAGTTGGCTGAACAGGCAGTGTTTGCAGGTCGTTACTCACCCATTTATCCAAAATGAATCCGCCTCCAGACAGCCTCACTATAAACTATAAAACTAGACATTTTCCACCGCTTTACAGCCGAACAGAGAATCATCAGCTAAGAAATTCATTCTCATAACGGCCGACGTTGATTTTGGAAATTCAACGATCTAATGATCCATTTTCTGGTCGAGTTTGGCACTGTCTCAACTGAGAGATGCCGCTTTAAACTGCAGGACCGTCATACAAGTTATATTCGGTTCTCCTTGAAACTGTTCGTTAGGCGATCACGAAAATCGTGGAAGGTCCACGTCCCTTCCATACACCTTCATTTGGTGAAATGTGGCTTCGTAGTCGGCCACCACTGCAATATGCCTCACTCAGAAACTTAGCCTGACACCAACTAAACTGATGAGTAGTCGGGGATTTGGTTTATTTCAATTTGAACATCACTCACAATTGATCGCAGCTGTCGCATTCCCATAGACTATCCAGTCGGTCCCTTTCGAAAAGAAACACTAAACTCGAGTTTCGCTCTCATTAGAGCTCGTCAGTAGTGCATATCATCGTCACTGCCGGGACTTGGACCACGAACACGTTGTTCATGAGGCAACCGTGTTTACCACTGCGCCATTGACCTCACGTCAGGCACGACCGAATTATCATATGTGAACGCTCAACCACTTTGGCGTTTGAGTAATGATCAGGTTACCCGATCGTCTCGAAATGGAGACACAGTAACTGTCCTGTTAATTCCATTCGATAACCCCGCGATTAGGACTTCTTAGACAGGTCGAAATCTCCGATCTCATTAAACCTGATAGGCGATATTTTTAGATTACTGATGATATGCACTACTGACGAGCTCTCATGGGAGCGAAACTCGAATCTAGTGCTTCTTTTCGAAAGGGGCCGACTGGAAAGTCTATGGGAATGCGACAGCCGCGATCAATTGTGGGTGATGTTCAAATTGAAACCAACTAAACTGTCGATTCAGTCGAGTCCCTCCAGTAGTTACTAATTTGGGAATGTACATTGTAAAAGCCTGCACAGTCTAGTACAGCTTCGACTCACCTAACATTTCCAGACGCGTAAGGGTCAAGTGAGAAGTATACCAGGTACGATTCTCTCGGTTTACGATTTCAGAAATTCTCTCCACGCACAATCCTCTTCTTTTGTAGCATACAACGCTCCGATAAGCAACTGAGTGTGTTATGTTAGGAAACCGTAGCTGGCCGTCTAGTCTAATGCTACGAGCCGCGCTTTGTGACAAATTATCTGATTCTTTCTAGCGCTGTTTCATCGCAGAGTGACGATTATTTGATTCCGTAACTTCCAAGAAGGCAGAATTTGTGTTTGGTTCAGTGCATATAGCTTCAGTACATCTCCTTTATTTCTGCTGTACCAGCGTAACCTGTCATGATCGACCCAACACTGTGCGTGTCAAAAACGGTTCCACTGAATTTGCGCGCCGTTGTATGAGGGATTTAGGGGTCTCTGATATGTTCATTGCTATCAAAACTCCGCTTTTATGATTATAGTTATCAGGAAATTTTTTACATCTTTCAGAAGCTTCTAAAATGTGGGCTGTTACGAGAATGATACTATTCCGTGGACAAAGGGAATTTTCTTCAAAGAACACACCTGATTCTCTTATTTATGTTCACCACTATCGAACAGATATTAACCAGTTTCTACTGGGTCTGTAAGAAAATGATACCCTTTGGTCACGGTTGAATCATTAGGCAAATACACCTTGGCCGTAAATGTAACACGCACAACAGTTGTCCATCGATAACAGTTGAGTCAGACTGTAGTATAGTTTTGCGTTAGTTGCTGTCATTCCATCAGGGACAGACAACCCGGTCGGAATTGCTACCGAAAATAATCGACTGTAGAAAGTGATCGTCGCGTCAAATGCAGCTCACTGTCTGTTCGTGACGTGGCAGTGGGTGATGTTTAAACTGGTTGCCATCCAATCCACACCTATTCCTTGATTCTGACCTCGTAAAAGTGTGGTTGATTTTAAGGCACAATTCGCAAGATTTTTGTTCGAGAGTGTCGATAGCCATCCAGCCGTGCTCACGGCTGCAAATCATAGACACTGAACCAACAAATACTCTCTCTCACGTTCGAGCCAAGCTTAAACGTACTTTGCACCTTGTTTGTCCATTATGTGAGTAAGAAGTTGTATTATGCGTTGTCTCTGGGCGCCAGATTGTTCCATCCCATAGATACCACCACAACTTTGGTTTTTCTGTCTTGCACAAGTGGTTTGCACGCCAATACCTGAACGTAATTCCAAAGGAGACCGGGGAAATCCCTAAAAGTGGAGTCTGGAAATATTCGAAGTATTTCGGAAGCTTTTCTAGCTACAGGGCACAAGATATTCATCTGAATATTGCAGCCACAGTTAAGGAAACATTTAGATCCGTTTTGTATTGCATCCATTGCAAAGTATTAAAGCGAGTTGCCGTATGCAGTGCCATTTTATGCAGTGTATCCCCATTGTTTGTTATCGCAATAAGTCCACCGTCTATATGATCAATGCAGTGCCAGTGATAGAATAATCCGGGTAGGATTAATCGAGTTGCAGGACCTCGTGCAGTCTTCAACGTTTGGCTGAACACCATGAAAAACAACTAATACCGCACTGTATCACCAATGAATACAGCTATATCTCTTTTTTGGGGACTTGATGGTGAACTCTCTATTCGGGCAAGGTTGTATTCGTCTCGTTAGTAGTTTAAAGGCACTTGTGCACCTTCTTGAACATTTCTGATACCGCTGGGTTAGTCACTGCTTTATTGATTGTAATTTCGCCGAAATTTTTGGAGTCGACACAAAATTGAAATTTCTCTCTTCGGGTATCATCGCGAACAAGCTAAGGAAAGTGGACAGGCCGTAAGCTTTCTGAAGGTGATTTATTGCCCACCTGTCATTTAGTCTGTTTGTATGCATGTGCATTGAAATTCCTCTGGGTACGAATGGTCGAAGTCGGTTTAGCTCAAGGGGAATTTCCTGGTCAATCTGCCACATTAGCCGTACTGGTGTTAATCAACAGTAAATATTAATTTCATTCCATTCAGTGATCGGCTGTAAATTGGAATCGATTAAAGTGGGTCTGCACCAATATGCCTAAGCACTGGTTTGTAATGTATCACTACTGGAACCATCCCACAACTTGCCGCAAGCAAATCAGATTCCAAACCCGTTATATCATGTCCGCCTTAGGTCCTCTCCAACCAGGATAGCAAAATTCAGGGATTTGTTAACGGTGTTCTCGTGACAAGCTAAACAACTACACAGTCGTTGAGAAAACAACCTATAACCACTGTCCATCTTACAGATAAGTGAACAGAAAAACCAAACGTGCCTGAGTAGTGGATGCCAAATTTCCATGCATGTGGTAGGCTGGACGACAAAGAAGCAACCATATTATGTGAAAACGAGACAATTCATACTGCAATTATTAGAGTTGCTACGTCAATTAAACGTACGAAATTGCCACATTTATCGGACTTTGAGGAATAGTATCAAGTGTGAACGAAATTGCACACCAAATAGTTTACGAACGTGGTGTGGAATCAGTCAGAATCCATGGCTATATGCAGTCTATGGAGGCAGCGGTAGACCTCTTAATTCGGATAGAATAAGTCGGAATGTTGAAGGTTTATTAGGATAAAACTGGTTCTGTACATATGTAAGCAACGGTTAGCAAAGTATACAACTTGACCAACTGAACTCTCAGCACGGAATTTAACCGTCAGCAAGTATCACTCAGCAATATGATGGCGTAAACAATCCAATGAAGCGGTATGAAATAAACACAAAGGAGAGTTCAAGTGAGAGTTCGCAACCGGTTACAGAGTAAGGTACGTGTATACAGAGTATGTTAGGTGTACTAATTTGAGAAACGTCCGGCCAGTATTTAATGTAATCAATGCATGGGGATATATATGAATGACCTACAGTACGGTATATTGATCAGTGGGATATAGGTATAGAGACAGTTGGGCTTGAGGTTGTGCGGACAGTCTGCCGTGGTCGCTCAGCGGGGCGGTAACGACCCAGGACCGAGTGTGAAGGTTCGGTTGTTCCAACCTTCCGGTAGACGTTCTGCCGTCCCGCTCTCAACTTCATTTGTATTAATCCAAACACAAATTTCTCTGATTCTGGCCAGAACCAACATCTAGCTGTCCTTCTTAACAAATGAAATGCATGATGTGATTCGAATTTTGTGTTAACCTGTATTACCTTGGCCAGAAATGTCAACCGATTGGCCTATGTAGTATACGGTGGCAAACGACTGAGTGACTCGGTTGGGTGGGCAGGTATATTTCAGCTGCTGACGGTCGGTTAAACGTTAAATGTATCCGAAGGCAGATTAACGTTTTCTGTGGTCAGATCAACTGTAGAATCTCCAAATCAACGAGCCCACCTGCATCCTATGTCGCAGCGTATCCAAATTACTCCTAGTACCTAAAATGGTAGGCTCTGGTTATTAGTGTCAGCGTAGAGAGTAAGCTTACGTCAAATGTTCTGGGTGGTACCCCATATCATAGATCGTGTTGCTCTTCCGTTGTCGCAGTCCACAGCAGTCACAGGGTTTCATCTGACTACATGACATTCAACGGTGTCCTTAGTCTATGCCTTCCCTCATGGCGGAAGAGTTGACTGACTGACTGATGCCCGTCTGTTGGGGCAATTCACGTTTGCGATCAACAACAGGAAGAGTGACATAAGGCAAGCGATGCTTAGGACGGAATAATGGGTGTAACTGTAGTGGAAGCTGATTACCGGCCCGAACAGATATGAACACTCGACAAAACCAGATATATCCGCTAACAATGATTTATTATGATGATCAAACGACGGTATGTATTGGCTGGTACAATCATACGCGACGACCAATACCGCGCAACTAATTGACACACGCGAAGTGACCAACAAACCCAACGATACCAATGAATCTAGGATGGACATTAAGGACACATTACAAACGGCACGCCATCCAATGAAACAGAGCCAGACATCTTACCAATGAAGATAGACAACCAAGTCAGTCAGTGGATTCGAATGCTGATTATAAATAGAGCTGTTTTTAGTACAATGGATTTTGATTGAAGTCCATTGTCGCTTTTGATTCCACAAAGAGTCATTCGGCATGGTATCAGAAGACAAGAATATTCCATCAAGTTTGAGTCAAGTTTAAGACAGACCATACAATGACATACTGTTGTAACCCTTTTTAACTTCAATTCTGTGTTCAGTTCTATTCAATGTGAAATGCTTGCCTATCAGTTTCCATCATGAGGTTACTGGTGACCACAGTCAATTAAATGACATTTGGACTGCTTGTCTGTCATGTTGTTCAGTTCGAGGCATTCACTTTCTTGACTGTTTATTCTTACGCAGGTTTCGAAAACGTCATTTTTCACTAATTTCGTGTATTGATATCGACCACTGAATAATGAGAATGGCTTCCCAAACATGTTGGTCAGACTTTGCGTGGATTCTTCAAAAGTTACGACCCGAAGGTTCTCAAGTAAAATGAATTTATTGTTTTGCGCTGTGTTGTCCTCAGTTTTCTCAACAGAGCTCTGGATTGTCAAGTATCGACAAGCTTGGTACTTAAATCCCAGTGCTAATGTGTGATCACTGATGCGTGTCGCCGATTCATACCGGATGTCCCTGAGGCGAAAATATCACACAAGCGCTACACTTCCCATCCATCAAGAAATCATTAAGTTAATTCATTTTTTGGGTCTACCACCGTTGCTGTGACGGAAGACTAGGGTTTATCTGCTTCCACTGCCTAATTCTAAATTTTAAGGTTCGGCGTCAATGTTTTAAAAAGTTTTCGCTGGGAGTCTTGTATTGCTGCAACAAAAGCCGCTGGAGTCGGTTGAGCGTTACTGCTACTGTGCTTTCACTCAACATATGTCTGTTTACCCCAGGCCCCTTACAACCGAGACAGCAAACACCATGACTTGGTAACGAGGTTATTGTAGCCAGCCAAACCGATACAAGGTCAGTAAGAAGTCGGGAACAGCCACTGTTTATTTTATAATTTGGTAAACGCGAAAAGTATAGATATCAATTCCATTGGGAAAACCCATCTCAGCTTTGCGGTACATCTGCGCCCCCTCCCCAAAATTACTTTCGCTGTGTCCTCACGAAGGATCCACAGAGCGGCTTCCTTCGTCAGGCCGGTATTGACTGTCACCGTTTCGGTTGTGTTCTCGAAGTCCTAGAAGAAACTGTGAACGTTTGCCTTCTCGAACAGCCCCTGAGAGTAAATCTTCAACTTTGAGTTTATCATGGTAACAGTTGTGGCCGCAGAAGAAGCTGAGCCCCCGACATCGAGCATTACTAGACACCCACCATATAATATGTTTAAAATGCACAATGGCTGCAAATATGTTACGCGGTTGACGTGTTTTCTCATTTACTGCTATTAATACATCGACAGGTTTCGTTTGTTGGCATATATCACACAACATGCGTATAATTTTCCAAGTGACACTTCCGGTTTCCGGCCCTCGCGATGTTCAGGACTGTCATCATTTTCAGTGCGCGAGTTGTTCGCATTTGTCTGCACCACAGCTCATTAGCCACTTCATAAGTCAAGCAACAGTTTGGATTTTGATCAAATATTTTTTATAGAAATGGACTCCACACAGAAATGAAAGAATGAACCGCCGCACTCCACTAGTTGGGGTGCCGCCGTCAAGCTGACGCGCTGTTCCACCGTTATTCGGTCACGTGCTTTCAAAAACGGGTGCGTCATCGCCCGGCAAACACTGACATTGCCAGGTTGTCCTCCCAGTGATGCGGCAGGAATTCACTGTCTGATGACCAAACCAATCTGGCTGACCTGCATTTACTCCGTCCACGTCATTCTGCGAAGGGATAAACTGACCGATTTGGAAGCGTCAGATGTTAGCTTCCTGACATATTCAACTAAGCAGAAGAAAGTCCTAAATCGTCCGAAGACTACGAGACGCCATCACGCACTATTTGTGACTAGAAAGTGTGTCATTCTGTTTTATCTTGAGTATACGGCTTACGAGCGCGTAAACACACAACAGAATAACGGTTAGTGAAACGGTAGATAACGGAACGACGTTCAACGGGTCTGAACGACTGATTGCGAAATATGCACGATTAATACGTATCTTCCCGACCAACCCAACCACTTGAGGCTAACGAACGAACACAGAGAAAAGACTGGCCTCCGGACAGAGCTACTTTATATCACTCAATACGAAGACAACATGGTCACAAACCCCTTCGTATTTATAGGGTTTGTGACTAGCAATGTCAAAGGGAATGGACCAGACAGAAGTCTAGACAATACAGTCTAGGTGTGTAATCGGGATGACAACAACAGTTGTCACGAGGGCGTAGGTCGATTGCGAAGACCGGAGCCGCTCACGATGATGGAAAAGGTAAAGGTCACTCACAAGTGAACTTTGTCACTGGTGGTCACACAATGTTTTCGGGGAACTGGCAACTTTCCCGGCACATTCATACGAAGAGAAAGCGATGAAACGCGAGGTTATCAACAACAAAAATAGTATGTATTATGATTAATCTTCAGTGCAACAGGAGGCCATTTCGGAGTTCAAACTGGCTCTTAAACGCGAGGCTAATGAGAGCTGCGTAATGGTTGTTAATCAAAACTCTGCAGTTCACTCAGATAAGAATTCCTGAAACCATTTTGCCTAAGTAGTATCACATATGACATCGTTGATACTCAGCTTAAAGTCTTGTTTCGTAATCTTTCCTTTGACAGTTCGTTTAATTCAGTGATAAAAAAACAGAACCTAAATGAATATGAAGCCAGGGGGCATAATCTTTAGAAGGAGGAAGTGTGCTTTAGCCAAAATCTTATTAAAGCTGTCAGCTCTTCACAGCCTTTGGATAAATGAACCGGCCTTACCAGATGTTAATCAAGAAGTTGACTCAAGTATTCATGACTTCTGTTATACCCATTTCTTAAACCTGATAAGAAACTGTAGCAAGACATTACTTCACTCCGTACACCGCATACCTTCGATGAAATATGAGTTTTTTTCGATGGCATGAAGTGCTGATCTACGGAACCAAGTAGCATGTCATATATACGATTATGCCAAGATTAAGTGTTTGAATGCTATATTTGAGGTTGTACTGAGGCATGGAGGAGCGTGAAAAAATTGACACCTCAGTGTACTAGTCTTTGAAAGAATGTACACCAAACCGGTGTGTTGAAGGACTAAATCGAGGGACGATTAGCTGCACACCTTGTCAAATCAGAACTAACAGAGTGGTCAAATGGTTTCATGGCCGTAATTTATTCACTTAATTAATTTTCTTCAACGGCCACTAAAAATGAAATTTACCTTGCAGTTTTCTGGCAGATTCTTATCCTTTATTTTAAAGAATAATTGCTCAGGAGTTGACAGTAAAGAAAACAATAGTAAGAGGCAGGGTTGTACGTTCTTCTGACGAACGTTGAGTGACGCACGTGCAACCAGCGATGCCAAATATTAAAACCAAATCGAGTCGCTGGGAACGT
Source organism: Paragonimus skrjabini miyazakii (assembly GCA_014338405.1). Taxonomy (NCBI): domain Eukaryota; kingdom Metazoa; phylum Platyhelminthes; class Trematoda; order Plagiorchiida; family Troglotrematidae; genus Paragonimus; species Paragonimus skrjabini miyazakii. The sequence continues at coordinate 90,120 of JTDE01001002.1, read as the reverse complement.
AATGCTATTGACCTAAACAATATGATCAATTAAAAAAAATAAACCTCAGTTCGTTTGCATTCGCGGAATAAGATACAACGTTTGACCGCAATAGGCCGTCAAGATTCCAAAGGCAGCTGTAAGCACAGACCACAGTTAGGCAAGGACGAACCGACGAAATGCGATCTGACCGGGTAAACCGATATTTTGGCAACACTTTCACGGCGGCCCATGAGAAGGCCGTATTCATAGGGGTGGGCAGAGTGCGAGTGACAGGCGACAGTGTGTGTGCGGGCAGGTGAGCGAGAGAGGTAGGCAGGGTGGAGAAATGAGTACTTTTGAACGCGGGTTGTGAAAATAATAACAAATGTCTAGTTAGACGGGGTCACGGGGGAGAGTGCGACAGGGTCATTCGAACGGAATTTTGACCTCCAAAAATGTATTACTTAGGTGGTTTTATTATTTCTGGTGTTGGTTAAATTGTTTTCTAACCAACTACAATTGGATGTTGTAACGTTGCCAGCAAAATGGCTGTTAGTGTTCACTGCCCAGCACTCGGATATTTTTTGGATGCAGACCGCCATCTTGCTGGTGATATACACGGTTTCTTTCAACGGAGCATCCGTAATGAATTATACAGGGAAGAAAGGCAACTGCCTCTATGACAGAGTCGGCGAATTTATCTCAAACAATCAAACTGTGTACAAAAAGATCCTGTCCAACACAATACACGTGTTCCAATGAGAGCTTTAAAAAGCGTCACAAACTTAGTTGCTGAGAGCTGAAGTCACTTGTATGGTAAGCACATACTTGCATGTAGTGTGCAGTCTGTAGAGTCAAACGAGGACGGTTCTGATTCTTCCAAACACAAATGAATCTACTAATCTTTTCCAGCTTAAAAATCGTATTACCTTAGACGTTTTTCATCTATACATGGTAGTTTAATCCGTAAAGATTACACAGAAATTACCGCTTGATTTAATCATTCAGACAGAAAAATCGCCCTCTCATATTACGAGGGAAACTATCAGACACTCTCTCCGTGCAAATTTATTTTGTGTGACTCGGCCAAGATTATCGCTCCGGAGGCACAATTCAGCCATGGCCAGACATGGTAAGCCTGTCTAGTAGTTAGTCAGTAAAACTGAGGGCATAAAATGTATGAACATGTTCGAGAATAAGTTGTCCAGTAGAAGCAATCGCGTAAATATTGTGGCATGTCTTTCGTCACAATAAATGTCAAATATGAACGATAATTTGCCAGTTAGATCCTAATTGGAATGAACTGATACTGTAGTGATTCATGGTGCTTACTTTCAAATCAACCCCTGTGTTGATCATGATGAGACTTATTAGGCAAAGACAATTGGGAAAGGATTCCATCCTACAACCAGTACACATTTAGTAGACCATCGGTGGACTTGTCATGACTTCGGTCGTTGCAGCCAAGATCTGTGGGCTGATACGCACGTCCCATCCTTGTACCAGTATTTTACTCATTTTTGCAGCAAAGTTTGCTTCCAAAGTGGATAACGGTCTGGTTATTAACTCAAAGATCACCGGTTAGAACTTGGCACAGAATATATCCGCTTGCTCAATTAGAACGAGAAAGGGACCGGTCTTAGAGTGCAAGTTTCAGTGTGGATATCACGACGTACCAAATATTTATCCGCTGGTACCGTTGTGGGTGTGCAAACAAAACACATTTTACAGTTAATAGTCCAACGCTTTACTCATTTACTATACACAGCTATACTGCATTGTGGAGAAAGTAAAACAGGTTATTGCGGATTATATTTTCCACACAAACCGATCAGCGCGCTAACAGCAGTTTTGTAACTAAAGTAACCACACAAAACTACCATCTTCGAGATGGATTCCCAAGCTACCATCGGTCACTGTCCCCGTGAGTACCAACATCTGTGCAAACGACGCACATTCTTCATCATGGCGATCCTAGACCTATATTGTTATGCTACTCAGCAACTACTAGATTTGAATTCTGGAATGTTTCGTTTGGCTTCGTATAGAGACTAAAGATGAGATTAACTGGTTTCTCCCATTTGACTTGATAACGGAGTGATAATTGCTGGGGAAGACGAAGCGTACCACGTATAACCCTTGTACCTGTGTACGGATCTGCTATCGCACTATACGGCGGATTTTAGAGAATGTTGCTAACAAGGTAATGCATTTTTCCACAGCATATTTGCTAATGAAAGACTTTTAAGACGTTAGCTGTTGTTATATTTCATTCTGTATGCTCAGGACATCTCAAAACTGTATATACAAGTAGAGAGCAATCACAGGTAGACAGGTATATGGAAGAGTATATGCATTTGAATAATGCACATAAGTGTAAAAATATGTCTGTATATGCAACTTGCACGTTTGTAACGAACCGTTCATATGCATCAGCCATTATTCAGTAGTCGGTGCAAACATCGGTTTTAGATAGTCTTTTGTAGTCCACACTAAAGACTTCGAATATTTTTACTGTGTTTACAAGAATCTACGGTTCTCCTAGCATAACTACATTCGCTGTTAATTTGCAGATCTGATTTTCCTAACAAAACTTTTTCGATGCATTATTCACGAAGTAAATTGCTCCAAATTTACCTCCCCAAAGAACTCTGTAAAATATTTTTTATGGTGTCCCATGAGCACAAATCAAGCCAGGGAAGATTTCCAGGTCCTTCTGTGATGAGTTGTAGTTGGTACCGACCATGTACAGTTATTAATAATTGGTAATCTTCAACAAGGTGTATTCGTAAATAAGTGTTTTCCAATTATTACGTTCAGGAATTTGTGTTAAACCTAATTTCAAGTCGAATTCTTAGTGTGCATGTATATCCTCAAGTGATTAGTTCCTGTAATCGTCAGCCAGTTTCCACTGGGTTGAGGAAGGGTCGTTTGAAACTGAATTCAGATCAATCGACCTTTCGTTTTCCTTTTTTCTGCGCAAGTACGTGGCCTCAGCTCAACAGACAACACGCAATGAACACGTCAATTGGACATACAGGCCAAACTACCAGCATCTCTGGCACGTCAGTGTGTCACTTTTGTGGCAATGACCAGCTCATGTTTGACTGCATTGGCTCCAGAATTCTCTCTATGAATTCGGTGGTAGACATGCTCGGCTGACACTGCCAACAAGGTTAATTGCAACTCTTTGGGGTAGAGTCAGAGTGACCTTGATCAGTTATTTTGACATGCCTTGGAGCAGGACTGATAGGACAGGAAAAGTTGGTGAAGCTATAAACACTGAAAGAAATACCCAATTCTATGGGCTGGCTACTCATCCCAATTTCCATCAAGCCACTACACACTTTGGAAGATATTAACATTCAAAGAGATCTAACAGTCTCCTTCACAAAATAGTAGTTAGTGTAATTATAGATAGGTATTTCTAAGGCACACTTTTTTCAGTGTCGTCAGTTTGATCGCTTCTTCATCACCGTGTCTACGTGGTTAGCAGATGCTAAACGTTAGGTTATGCTCCCGCAAAATTTCATTAGTTTTCTTTGACATAACAGAACCGTGTAAAAATTTCGCTATTGTCCAAGGTTTTAAAGACTTCTTCATTCTTTGTCCTAAGTCAGTAACTTAACTGCATAACTAATACCGGTTTCCTTACACACCGTGTATTTCGGTTGATCACTAATTGTACAGAATTCAGGCCGATGGGTTATGTTCCTTTTCAATATAGTTGAGCATTTTTGAGGACACTAAATACGGAATGTTCGTTGCGAGCTTCCAAAACATCAACCTCTTGACTACGTTTCATTCGGTCCCACACGCACATCGTTAAGCAGTTCAAACCCACAAAATGAAAACGGGCGATCGGATATTTACCTTTTGTTCATTGCCGTGCAAGTGGCACTGCACGCTCAAGTACATTTTCTAAGTGAATGTGCCCACGCAGTTAAAGCTTTCTGAACGTTTATTTAGTATAACCTTGTCACGGAGTATATAAAACAATATGCATACGCAAGAAACAATAAAACGAATCGAGCGTGCATCAAAGCTGACTGCATAAAGATGGCTAACCATACACGGTTACAAGAAGGAAGTTGTATTTTGTGGGCAAACATTTGCAAATGCTAACAGTTTAACTGCCTTTCAATGAAAAAAGTAAAACCGAATTTCTAGCCTACATGTTACTTCAAATAGGATCTACTTTTCTAGCGTAAGCTTTACGCCAAAATCAATAAATAATATAATTTTAGTGCTTTTGACAAGAACGAGTCGATACAGTCTATCCTCTGGTATTGAAACAAAATGAATATCGTGACCTTTACGACGACACCTAGCTCCGTACACCTTACGGTTCACAGTTAGATAAAAACACGAGAGTTTTACCTAAGTTTATACTTAACAGACAATAAGCGGATTCAGTATTTGAGTAAACTAAGGTCAACTGTGGATTGTGAAGCCACCTAGAAATTAAGTTCATCTTTAAGCAAAGATCAGAGATTACACAAGCGGTCGTTGAAATTATTAGGGACACAATACAAATAGGGCAGATGATTCTGATATTTCTTATGCCCAGCACCCGTTCTTGAATTTTTTTAATGAACGCATTAAATGACTTCGTCGATGGGCTAGATAACTTTGCAGATTACAATCACCCTGTTCAGAACAATTTGCCCTATCCAACTGACCTGCTTGCTTTATTGCAGTTTTGCTTTTACGTGCCCTTAAGGTCCGTTAGTAGTATCCGGAATATTGACCAGTAGTATTGTAAACTTGGCCGATGGCACACCGCACTGAGCTCCTTGAAGTAACTTACATCCGGCCCACCTTAAACATGCCTAAATTTATAAGATTTCACTTGGGCTGAAACCGAAATAACAATGAGGGACACGGTTGTCGATCGCATGTAGCTTTGCTGTGAAAGAGTTAGTCACTGATGCGTACAAGGGGATTTCGACTTTCGTATACGTTGAACACCATTCACGATTAACCACAGCTTTCACATTCCCATAGACTTTCCAGTCGGTCTCTTCCGTACTGCGGTAGCACTAGACTCAAGTTTCGCTCTCATTAGAGCTCGTCAGTAGTGCATATCATCGCCACTGCCGGGACTTGTAGCACGGACACGCTGTTCATCAAGCGACCGTGTTTACCACTGCGCCACTGACCTCAGGTTAGGCAGGACCGAATTGTCATATGTGAAAACTCAACCACTTTCGCTTGCGACTAATGATCACAGTCTCCTACTACTCACCAGTAATCGAAATGCCGCCCAACAAGTTATTGATATCTGTCATTTCAACATGGAGATAAGGCCTAGTGGAAGGGTCATCGACTGGAGTTAACAGAACAGCTAATGTGTCTCCTCTTGAGGCGATCGGGTAAACTGATCATTACTCACAAGCGAAAGTGGTTGGACGTTCACATATGAAAATTCGGAGAGTGTACAGTAAGTTCAGTCATTGAAGATTAAGCCAGATTCACCCTTCTTTGTCGGAATGTACGATAAAAACTGAGGTGCTTTGATGGAAACCTGTAATCGCCGTTTTTGTCCATCCTGGGTATTGCAGCATTACCTGGAATAGAGTAAAGCGACTCATGACTGTTTGTTGGTAGCATCTCCAAGGGACAGTTTTAAATTATTTTGGAATTCCTAATGATTCCCACCACACGGGACGGCACTGAAGTTGCCGCTTTCGGAATGGAATATAATATCCAGATAACAAAAATTTGCTTCCATCGTGTTTCGGGAATAACTTAACTTGTTCGTCAGTCCCAAAAAATTTGCATTTAATAAACGACAGAAGACAGCTATCGATCACATAAATTTCGTAACATACTTCCGGAGGCCACTCAGGTGATTCATACCAATTCACACTACACATTTTAGTGCTTTGTGGGAAAACGCAGCGGATGAAAGAATACGTTAGTATGCAACCATGAGAAAACATCCTACCAATCACCTATAGTAGTTGAGTTAACAGATAGGCCGGCGATCATGTCAAGCTGTTTACACAAGCAGTAGTTGAAGTTCTTAACGAGTCAGACTTCTGAAAAACTCAATAATAAATTTTTTCTCTACCTACGGCAACCATCCCAAAAGGCTTTGAGTCAAGAAGTATTATACGGATATTTGCAACTTGGAGATCCATACGCAACACAAAACAGTCAGATCCTGCTTTTGACGAATTCTACGTCTGGGCAGTGATGTACTTGCTACCCTTCAGTCATCGAACATTTTCGACATCAAAAAACTTATGATTCGTACACTTTTTACATAATTCATTGAGCGCGCAAAATAGTCAAAAATATTCAGTGTAAAATTATCTTAATTGAACGAGTTATAATAATCATAGACTAGTTTTGAAAACAGTGAGAGAATAGCCCTTGTTCCACACTAGCAGCCTCCGTTAACGGCTTTCCGATTATTATCCGGTTCCAGCAGAAAGGTGTAAAATACAGCTGCAAATGGATAGGGCAGACTAGTGCAAGTAACTGTAACCTGTCAGTTGTTTTGTGATTAAAGCACTTAGTTCGACAGGAAATAAACGGCTCTTCTACACCGCGCCTAGTTGACAAGGTACACACCCAAACATAAGTCACTACGGATTACTCCAGAGTAAACAAAACAGATTTGGCTAACATAAGTTCATAACTGTCGCGTAAATTTTGAAGGAATTTAAAACCGAACTATTATGCACACCTTCTCAGGCTGTCTTTGTCCGAAATAATGTCTCGTAACAAAAGCCATGCATTCTACAGTATATTTCCGGTATGTCTACACCCTATTCACAGCAGTTAATGATACAGACGCTTCCTCATTCCTGTGCATTGTCGCTAGTACCTTCACTCCTGACATCATTTTTTACGGGACATGTTTTTATTAGTTGCTCCTTAAACCTGTTTCGGAAAGTAAGTTTCCCTGCAGATTAGGGGACATCTAGTTGAACTAACTCCTAATTTTGAGAAGGCTCAGGCTCGTAGTGCTCACAATCTGTGTACGATGCAAAGCAACCAACGATGCTAGCAATGGTGAACTTATTCTTAGCAGTAACTTATTACTGTAATAGTGAACCATTCTTTAATCTGGACACGACGTCATCATACAAGGGGTGCTGCAATCGTTCGACCATCTGTTCGACTAACCAAGCATGGTAACATGTTGTAAACAATTTGATCTGCTGTCAACGTTAAACCAAAGCTTAATGTGACGTTTATCCGATCTCTTTAGTGTGCACATTACGAACTCTCATATGGTTTTCAGTGTCGTCAAATTTTCACCCATATTAAACTAGAACTACCGACTGTAAATCTGACAGAACTGTTTATAAGTAACACACTGATGTATACGGCAGTGGTGTCTATTTCAAAAGAACAGCTATTTTAAGAATAGGTGGAATATCGGCAACTTGCGTTCACATATGACAAGTCGGGCCTGCCTAACCTGAAGTCAGTCGCCTGATGAACAGCGTGTCTGTGCTTCAAGTCCCGACAGTGGCGATGATATGCACTACTGACGAGCTCTAATGAGAGCGAAACTTGAGTCTAGTGCTACCGCAGTACGGAAGGGGCCGACTGGAAAGTCTATGGGAATGCGATAGCTGCGATCAATTGTGGGTGATGACCAACTTGAAATTAACCAAATCCCCGACTACTTATCAGTAAACGTGTGGTTAATTGGGATATACGTTGATGACTCACTGCTTACTACATTACCAGCTTCGTCCACACCTAAAAGTGTGAACCGTATAGTATTGTCAAAGAAGGAGTAAGGTTGTGGGACGGGCGTAAGCAAGGTATTTGATAGAATTTGACAACAGGGCTGCGTGTGTTACACTGACTTTGTGTCGCTGATGTAAGTAAGTAGTGGTATAAGCAATACCAAAATACGCAAGTAGAATTACGTAAAATGTACTCTGCAGAGACATTTCCACTGATCTCTTCGGTTACGATACACGGATTTTGATCAGTTAGCATGCACCAATTTAAATAGGCGTAAAATAGGAATGAGACATTAGCTGCAATTGGAATACCACACAGAACCAGTCATGTTCAAATGTGCCATCATTAGTTAAAGACAACCAAACAAAATTCAAATTTTAAACCGGTCGAATAAGAAACTAAGGATGCAGACAATATCGGTCTTACAGCAAGTCACGCAGAGATAAACGGAAGCTAACAGGCAGTCTAAGATAAAGCTTAGGACAAGAGAAGGCAATAGGCTTAGTCATGGCTGCTGTTAACTTATCAAAACAGACACTGATAACCAAGTTGTTCGCTTGCGTAACTGAACGTCTATCACGTGAATGGTTTAGAGTGTGGTTACCACTACGTAACACCAAGACGCGGTGTGGTGTGATTAGTGCATCATCAGCAGGAGTGTGAAAAAGTCTAGTTGAAGTAGGTGCATTGACCCGGTGTTGTATCACAAATTATGTCACTCAACTCCTTATTGGTCTCTTTTTAGTTTTCTGAAGTGGCAGTTTAACACAACGCATTTTTTTATCGCTCACATTTAATGCGGAACTCTGTTTAACAACTAAAAAGACTATCACAACTTGTTTTCTGGATGAAATCTTCATCCTCTTCAACAATCCGGTTTGTGCACTTTAAGGTGATTATTTTAGTGTTACACTTTTTATGATGGATACTTTTGCTATATATTTTGCAAACTTACCCTCTCGTTTTCACACAGTGTTGTTGACTAGGTGCCACTGGCAAACTAGTGATTCCCCGCCATCTCCAAATTCAGGGATGTTGCGATCAAACTGGTCTCTCCCACTGTCTTCTCATCTCACCTTGAAATTTTGAATATTATTTGTACACCTTCCCCCGTTTTTTCACAGCGGCCTATTATGCACAAAGCACGCCAATATAATTCAGCCATCGAATTAATTGGGATATACCCAACTGGTTTATAGGCGTCTACATTGATTCGTAAACTTTCACTGCTACATTTTCGGGCCGAGAGTTCTTCTCACTGGTTACAATGGGAAGGGCAGTTGTCCTCAGCAGACTAACCAATCATGACTTAGCCCATTCGCAAATATATATAACACGACAAGCCAAGCTGCTACTGTGCCTACGTTGCGTGTCAATGAACGGAAACGCCACCCACTGTCCGGCTGATATGAGTACTGAGGAAATGATGGTCTACAACTTTAGGGCTTACCTATCTCCTCTGCTATCAGTCGTTGGAATCCCAGCAAACATCCTAATCATTGTGGTATTTTGTGTGATGCAAATAGAGAGTCCGTGCCGATTCAATCTGTACGCCATCTGGCTTCCGATTGCACACAATCTCCAGTTGACAACCAATGCGTTCTTAGATGACTTTCTCGGTCGTGGACTCCAGTGGATCACCGATTGTCGACTATCAATCAATATAGACAGTATATCTTCATTCAGTTGCAAATTGATCACCTATCTGACAGAAACATCCGCTCTGATCAAAGCCTGTTTATTGATGTATTTTAGTGTGGATCGTGTTTATTCTGTGTACCGTTCAGATAGGATCACACCCACTACAGGACTGTGGGTAGCTCGACTGGGAGTCGGTTTGTCTTATTCGATGTGTATGATATTTAGTATTCCCCAGTTGATTTATGTTGATCGAGTGACCGGAAATGACGGTCGATCATCATGTGAATACGTGGATCCACTTGCACCTGGAGTAAAGTACGTACTTTATCTATACATCATTGGTGCGACAATGTTTCCTTCGTTGCTAATATTTGTCACTAATCTGTGTATTATTTTCCGTATGAGAACGTTCAATACACATAACAAGCTATCTGGTGCATGTGATAGGAAAGCTGCAATTGAGTTCGGAAAGGTGATCACACATCTTGCAATTAGCGTTCTATTTTCCTGTTTGTCTTTCCCACTGGTCATCCTCATCATACTTCGTCAGCAATTGCACATGCACAACTACCAAGAGACCAGACCGGACTACGCGAAGAAAATAGTGGAGTTGTCCAGATTGTTCAGTTCAATTGACTGCATCAACTATGCCTGTGATTTCTACTTCTACATCGCATTTATGCCAGAGTTTCGGAAGACGTTGGTACGTGTATTTAAATTAGATAGACTGGCAATTACGCACAGTGTTACTCTGAAGACCACCATACCTTCGGTAAACAGTGTCTCGTGTTCAGACCCTCAATTAATTCTGACTACACACACACTAAGTACAACTAGAACCGACTTGCGTACCACCCCAATAGATTATGTGCTCACAAGATTATAACGGCAAGTATGCGAGCGTACGTAAACGGATGAACCTCACTTTGGACTACTCTTCCCCACAGTCCCTCTCGTCAAAAACTCGTGGCCTTGTAAACCATTTTTCTACAAACCAGGGGGCATCCGAAGTATTCACCTAACATCCGTATCCATTTGCGAATCAGCTATAAAAGTGACGTTCAGCATATACTATTGGTCAATCTTTTGCTGCTCTCAGTAAAATTCCTCATAACTTAGCAATAGCTGCACAAATTGTGCATTTGCAGTGTTTTTAGGGAACTTTCCAGTCACACTATCGGTGTTAATGTAAACTGGATGAATTTATTATTATAAAAGTATGTTGTTGATAATGACTATTTGTTTGAACATCCCCTTATGCTTTTTACAAAATTGAATTAATAAACGTTTTCTGAGCAACTTTTGATCTATTAGCATCTGTGTCTATGTGGGGTTTTGTCAGTCGTGTCAGTTGTCACTAGGACTCATCATCAGACTGGGTGGACCAGTTGCGAATGTGGAGGTCCTAACACGTGCTATTCATGGTTCCCTAACTAAGCTGAATGTAAATCGCTTTGCATCAACTTGCCCAAATCAGTGGTTGAGACTGCGTTTGAGTAGTTCATTATGACTGCTTGAGAAAGTGAAAGTGAAAATCACAACTAATGGTCGCTTGAAAGGATTGCTTGGATCAAATGTTCAGGGGATTATATATTGTGCACAAGAGTGGATTTTTTCATCGAAATTCAATCGCTCCAGCTGTGACCAATATCCAGCATCTGACAGCTTCTAAGTGACTGGCGTTGACTCGGTAAGTCGGACGAAAAGTGGAGTCCGAGTTGGCAGTATGATGTGTAACAACATGGTGTCAGTTATTATATCCGTCACTATGCCTTTTGGGAGCAAGGAGGACTGAACGGCAGATAAAATTTACGTCTTTGATATTCGTAATTTCGGTCATCTCTTCAAGTAGACGCTTTTTCCGTGGTTATATGCCTAATCCAATTACCTCAGCATTTTTCAGATCCACTACCACAACTGCGTGCAACTTGTGACAGGTGATTTCCCAGTTTTAGTCTGTTCTTTAAAAAAATCTTTTGTGATACCACTTGAACTGAGCCTTCTTGTTCTTAATACATTTCTGGTCACCACTGGCAAGACTCAAGCGAATGTTTCCTAAATAAAGCATTGGTATAATTTCACATGCCTGGAAGATAGATCTTTAAACCTTTGTTAAACCTGAAACACTGTGTTCCCTTTAGTAGCTTCATAAGTGCAGTAAGAAGACATGTTGCGATATGTTAACAGTTTGTTTACTCTCATCAGTCGCAAACGTAAAACACCCGAGTTATATATGACACACAAATAGAGATAGTTACATACATACAGTCACACCACACACTATGTCCTCACCACCACGGCAACCCTATGGGTTGGTTCAACCACTTTTGTGCACATAGCGCCGGCTGGTGAGTTCTAATCGAAAAACGTTATCCCCCCATTGCCTAAAGGATTCCTTTGAATTAGCAGAAACATTAGAACGCGTATCGGTGAGTTCGAAAGTTATGTATTCAATTGAAGTTGATTACATTTTCACGAACGTTCCGCTCCGAGAGACAGTTTTTATGTGATTTTATTTCCAGCCAAAAATGTGATATAGGTATTTGCGATAGTTTGAAATACGTAATAGTAATAGGAATTGTACTTAGCTCAAACCCAGAGCTAGCTTCTACGCAGTAGTAATAACTCAGCACGTCAGCCCACGAAATTGTATTGTAATCAGTCCATGTACAATGTAATTATTCATGTAGTAAAACAACAACAGCATATAAAGTTTCGTTATGATTTACAATCATCACAGTCTTCCACTTGAGTATCTTAGGGATCTCATTTTACTTTGTACAGAAAATGTCAGGTTCAGTTTTGAAGGACTTTCTTATAGACAAGTAGATGGAGTGGCTATGAGTAGTCCGTTAGGCCCAACATTAGCCGACATCTTCTTGGGAATGATTGAACGACAGGTCTCAGATAATACTGCCAAAGCCTCATTGTACAAACGGTATGTCGATGATATTTTGATTTTTACGGACACTCCCCATTTTGATTTATTTTAAATCTTCTTAACTCTATTCATCCGAACCTATCTTTGTCTCACGAAAAGGAATCAAATGGCAGTTTAGCATTCTTAGATGTGTTCATCACTAGGCGTGGGGATGGAACATTACAGCGATCGGTCCATGGCAAAGCAACATGGAGGGGACAATATCTCCAGTTCTCCAGCTTTGCTCCCATAGCATACAAACGGAGTTTGGTCAAAACCCTATTTCATAGGGCCGGATATATTTGCACCCCCGACAGGCTGCAGACAGAAGAAAACATGCTTAGGAACACTTTGGTGGCTAACGGATATCCTGAAAAGTTCATTGACATTCATAGCAGGATGAACAAATGCAACGAGCCAGTGCAAACCGTTCAAAAGAAAGATATATTCTTATTTTTGCAATTCAAAGGTGATCATCTGGCAAATGATATAAAACACAAATTGCAATGTGTTTTATCCCGTACGTACGCAGCTGCCCAATTACGTCTGGTTCAAACCACCAAAGGACCCGTTCTACACAATCGCGAACGCAGTTTGTCTGACCAATCTGTCTCTCACGTTGTTTATCAGTTCACTTGCAGTTGCGGTGACAATTACACAGGCAGAACAGACCGACAGCTATCTCAACGAGTGGCAGAACACGTCCCGAACTGGTTGAAACAATTCATGACACAACGATCTGAAACCGGTGGATCAGTTACTCGAAGCCCCGCATCATCGATAGCCAGACACCTCATGATAACAGGTCACCAGATTGACCCACTTAGATCGTTCAAAATATTGTTACATCAAAAGAACCCGAAGCTACTGGCCTTTAGCGAAGCCATGTTGATTAGAACTCACCAGCCGGCGCTATGTGCATAAAAGTGGTTGAAATAATCCATAGTGTTGCCTTGGTGGTGAGGACATAGTGTGGTGTGACTGTATGTGTAGTGGTCAGGACTAGTTACTGAATAGACTAGGTAAATTCGAGCGTACCTCACTAGGCTA
>JTDE01001002.1:58114-68282 GCA_014338405.1 Paragonimus skrjabini miyazakii | reverse complement strand
AGCATCCTTTTTGCTGCTTCAGGTGTGCCGTGAATATCTGGCACTGTTAGTCACGTTTTTGGTACTGCATGTTCATTTTTTGTGGACTGTTTGATAGATACCTCTATCAAATTACTGTGGTACCCATTAGAAGTGAACAGTTCTACTGAGTTCGGATGAGCTACAATACCTGTCTACACTTCAGAACAACGTTCGCATGCAGCTTTTAAGGTAACAGGCCGGATGTTTGTTATCTAACCTTAGAGTGGCATCAGTTGTTGTCGGTTTGAGACAGATAGTGGTTTAAAGCTTACTATCAGGTGATATAACCATTAAATCGAGGAACGTCAAGTGTGTATTTTCTTCTTCGCGTGTGAAGGTTAACCTGTCCATTATGGTATTCCAGCAACCATGGAACTGGTCAAACAACAAACGTGTCATTCGCATATCGAAGCCACACTTTAATTTCGAACTTGCGGAAGGCTTCAGATTCGAAGGGCACCTGCAAGCAACTCTGACACAGATGAGCTTATTAGCGTGCCTTGCTTCTTCAGGTAAACTCGGCCGTCAAATTTTAGGTAAGTTTTCTCGTGGAGCTCCACAGAAAAATTCATCCTATTACAGAGACTGTCATCCCTACTTTTCGGCAGCTTCGAACCTTCTGTCGCAAGTTTCTTCGGCATGTTTGTGAAAAACGACGTATCACCGAATGACACCAGTGCGTCATCTTCCTGCAACGCTAGACTCTTAACCTGCCTCAGAACTTCAGCTGACCTGCTGGTATTATGGTCGTTGCGAGGTAGACATGTTCGGATAATACACAGGAGGAACTTCGCTAAGCGTTAATGCGTTGCCGTTCTGGATGCAACGATTTATTTCAATTGTATTTAATCCTTGTGGATATTTGATGGCCCGTATAGTCGCGGCACTGATCCCTCAGTAGATGTGACGTATCTGGCTTGTTCCTCTGTGAGTAGCTTCCTTCTCTTAGCAGCTGTAACAATATTGATGATTTCAGCCCTCAAACCTTTCGTAGGTTCTCCTTTGACATGTTCGTATATTTCAGTCTTTTAGAAAGTTGTTTATTTTACCTTTATAATCCTATCTGTTCAACACGGTTATGGTGTTGCGTTTGTTTTTGGACTGATGAAATATTTGTTGACTTTCGACTGGTCAGCTGCTGACACATATTGGTCCTGATCACCTATTGTACTTGAACATACAGACCACTGCGTTTCAGTCCTGGCTCAAAAGTTGCAAATGAATTCTGCGGTGGATGGGTCCGCGTAATTGAATTTTAGACCTTTTAACAGAATGGTTGTTTAACCGGATGTCACCTAATATTCCGAAAGGTTATGTATATCTTCGGTACACTGTTCTTTAGTCAGATTAAGAAGCTAGAACTTTTGATTTAGCTAATCTTCTGTTTTCGTTCTCTTAGGGTCTGTTAAAAGTTTATAAATACGCATATATATCGCGGTCGGTGGCACTAACCAGTGGTGTAGGTAAGCAGACGATCATATCAAATCAAATGGTTCAAATAATTATTTAAGGGGCATGTGAATGTTGTCATCGGAAGAAGCTTCAGCTGTTGCTTGCCGATACTCTTTCGGACACTATAACCTCCCACGAAGTTATCCAAAAGCTTCGCTGCAGTAAAAGCAATTAATCTGTAGATCTATCTATGCTAATTTCAAGTAGAACATCACCCACAATTGATCACAGCTGTCGCATTCCCATAGACTTTCCAGTCGGCCCCTTCCGAAAAGAAGCACTCGACTCGAGTTTCGCTCTCATTAGAGCTCGTCAATAGTGCATATCATCGTCACTGCCGGGACTTGAACCACGGACACGCTGTTCATCAGGCAACCGTGTTTACCACTGCGCCATTGACCTCACGTTAGGCACGACCGAATTATCATATGAGAACGCTCATCCACTTTCGCTTGTGAGTAATGGTCAGGTTGCCCGATCGCCTCGAGAGGAGACACAGTTACTGTCTGTTAACTCCAATCGATAACCCCGCGATTGGGACTTCCTAGATAGGTCGTAATCTCCGACCTCATTGAACCTGCTAGGCAATATTTTAGATTACTGATGAGTAGTCATCAGTTATCTGTGTTACTTGAGCCGTTTTGTAGTTGTACGCAATTGATAAGGCGCCGGATGCACCGATAACCATTTTATAAACAAACGAAAAGAAAATGTTTGAAACGGGAGGCATATTTGCAATAAAATAGATTGTTCAGAACATCTGCAACAATCGACGCTCAAATCCGAATGTGTGCACGGAAGATAAAATAAAAGTTGCCTTCATAAAGTGATCATTTTGAAAAATAGTTTCTGTGGGCGGACCTAAGCGGCCAGTCTGAAAAATTCACCTGCGTGACGTGTATGTTACTGGTAATAGCAACTAGTCTGTTCACCCACCAAATCGAAAGCCAATTTGATTTTGTCTTTCTAGGATGGTGGTACCCAAATAATTTTCAGTCGTTCATCACAGCTCGTCACTGCGTCCACCTTTCAGGAGAAATAATTGCTTCAGATCGATGTATTTCAAACAATTGTAGCATCAAGATAGGTTACTAAGAAAACCTAATATTGTCCGGCCTTACTCGATTAAGTAAAACCGAGATATTGCAAGGCCTTACAGTTTATTACCAGTGTGACTGAACAGTCGTCTTTTCATAGTGAAGACCAACAACAGTTTGCGCATTACCGAACTGGTTGTAAATTCATCAACCACGATCATAGTAATGGTTATGTACGCCAAACTTCACTACTTTCCGTCTGATTTGTTTCCCAATTCCCTCTTTCAAAATTCCCCAGAGCACATGTGCTTGTGCCAATCACCCCCTCAACAAGTTTCGAACATTTAAAATGTACTATCTCTAGTGTATTCCAGCGGATTGTCTGCTTCTGCCCAACAACTGATAATGTCCAACATGGAAAACAAACGGAATTGCTATGATTAAGTAAGAACAACCATTCTGTCGTGCTCCGATTATTTATTACCTATCGTATATTGTACACACTACTGATAAGCCAAAACTGTCCGGGACTCAGAGTAGTCTATGTACAGCTGTGTAACTTATGTCATTACTGTTGCAAATGACCGCTCAAGAGTTAACAGAACTATGACACAATTATCTTCATTAGTTCTATGATCCATTTGCCTACTTGATTCATAAATATAAAATTTGGTCTCCCTATGCAGTCATTTCTGAAGAAAGTTACCGCATTTTCTTCATATAACCAAGTTGAAAACACCAACACATTGCAATCAGAGAATCGAGGAGAAGAAAGATTCACTTGTGCACGGACCCACTGAATATTTCTGTCGGTCAAATGACACTATCCGAAAGAACATTTCGTACATTATGTCCCCAACTAAGGGTCTAACCAACCTTAGAATGAACAAGATGTCATGTAACGGAGGCCAATCAATCAAAAATTGGGAGGGTGGGTAGGTCGGAAAGTATGGGATAAAATGACGATCACTGGATTATCTGTCACGCCAGAAAGGACTAGTTTTTTTGAGCACACTAAACGTTGCGTGTAGCAGCTAGAAGTTGTTCGAAATGGAAAACAGTAACCATAAGGTTATTGCGAAAAACCACGGAAAATTGGAGTGAACGTTGGTCAGTGTGACTACTTTTATCCAGTCAACAGTTGGGGGTCAGAGAAATATCTAACTATCCCCAGTAACACTTTAGTTTCAGTCATATATTATTTTTCACTCATTTACTGCTTGCTAAAGCAGCATAATGCATAAGTTTCCCAACAGATGAATCGCTTGACTTGGCATCAGTAATAAAGACGAGATTGAGTCTTTGATAACCACAAAAAGCTAAACGTAACAGATTTGAAAACTAGAGATGTTTAATCATTAAAAATGAAATAATATTTCAAAATGAAGTCATTAAACCAATTCTGAGGAATCTAAGTTATCCCTGCAAGTTTTACAATAACTCTGCCGAGTGGTTTTAAGAACGGACAAATCTGTGAAGTTTCGTTGTGTTTTTAAATAACATTAACATTATTATGTGCCTTTTTATCTGCAAATTACAAGTAATGAGTCTGCATAAGTTGCGGTTACGAAGATCAGTAGTATATGAGTTAACCCATTCACATTTACACTGATTCTTCAACAGAATGAACCTTCGGGTCATCTTAATGCGAACATTTTTGTCATTCATCTTTAGATCAGTAAGCCGTTGAGCATCAGAACCACAATACATATGGTTTATTCCGTAGACGAACTTTAAACAGCTTGTGCCATAAGAATGTTTGGTAGGCTGCACACAAGCTTTTGTGCGGGAACGCAATAGACGTTAGCCTTACATCGCCATTTAATCACCACACACATTTCCAATTAACCATTTTAAAAAGAGAGTACGCTTGTGGCCCATTATTGAGGCTGACCGTTTGTTTAACACAACTGTGACACTGTACAGAAGGTACACTGTTCATGGTTGACTTCACTGTAGCCAGAATTTCAATAACATTTCTATGCCCTTAAACACGCGACATCCCGTATAATTCCTCACAACAACTCATCTAACTGACTTGCTTTGACAAATTCGCCTTCTGAGCATATTATCACCAATGTCATCCCTGTGGCGCTTTGTCACACGATGCAACGGAACCCACTGTGTTTTCCAGAAACTGCTACAAACGAGAACTTCTACATATAGAATGCTATACTGCAGTACCTTTATTCAGTTTAATTATTCGGTTTCTTATTAACCTCTTCATTGTTAAATTGAGGAAAGTTTTCCATATCCGCCTGGAAACCAAGGAATGTAGAATGCACACTACCCACGACGCAGGGATGTCACAGAAGGACTGCAGATGTTGTACATAAAAATGTTTGAACCATTGTAAGAAAATCTCAGCACGGAGGAAAGCGTTTGCATGAAATGATATTCCTTAACCGCATGTCAAGGAATAAGAGTGCCCTCACTCTCAATTTCCCGATCAACCACGGAGTAAACAACGCTAACCTGTTCTGAATAACCGGGCTTCGTATATAGTGAAGTCAGCTAACCGACGGGAAGATAGACTCACATGTGCATTTGAGATTTTTGACTACCGTTGGCATTCAGCATGTTATTCAGAACTGCAGCCAGAAAACTTTGTTTAGTGAAATGAATATAACGATAGGTGTTCACAAGTAGACTATTAGTTTGCACAATCAGCAATCATCAAACACCTGTAGAGCACGTGTAAAATGTCTGAATACTTCATTCTATTCTGTATTTCAAGAAACGAGAAAAACTCAGTTGGAGGAATGAAAGGCTATGAGCAGAACAGATTATCCAAATATCTTACATATACTGACCGGCCAAAAATATAATCATCAGAACGTGCTCATTCAATATAGGTTGGATTTTCATTGGGGAAATATACGGCGGAAATGATATGAACACCACAAGAAAGATGTCATCGAAAAACGAAAGGATAATGCAACTGCTGCTGCTACTGCTGACGATACCATTAATAGTTAATTACTTTTGTGAATTAGGTTATCAAGGTATTGTAAAGTAGACTGTAGCCTTTTATGGATGAAAAATGGCAAACACCCAAGTTAAACTGGTGATTCGAAATGGCTGAGGCATGTCTGCTCTGCACTACGACTCGAAAGTTAATATAGCTCGTGCCTGAAATCAAACCTTCCACCAGTGTTAGGAGAGGATAATTTCTGATTGATTATAGTCTGTACTTGCTAGTCACGATACCGGAACACGTAGTTAAGAAGTTAAAACAGGATTATTGGAACAAGAGTCCCCTACTAGCTGATAACAAAGATACATGCATTTTCAAACGCTGTAATCTGATTAGTTAAATATCGAACGTGGAACTTGAAAAACAACATGGTTGTTTGTCTAGTCTTAATGTTAAGTCCTAAAACAAATTCAAATTTCAAGTCGATTGGAGTTAACAGTACTTGTGTCTCCTATCGAGACGATAGGGCAACCTGATCATTACTCAAACGCCAAAGTGGTTGAGCGTCCACATATGATAATTCGGTCATGCATAATCTCAGGCAAATGGCGCAGTGGTCAACACGGTTGCCTCATGAATGCGAGTCCGGAGTTCTAGCCCCGGCCAACGTGGCAAGGATATGCACTACTGACGAGCTCTAATGAGAGCGAAACTCGAGTCTAGTGCTACTGCAGTTCGGAAGGTGCCGACTTGAAAGTCTATGGGGATGCGACAGCTGCGATCAATTGTGGGTGATGTCCAACTTGAAATTAAACATATCCTCGACTATTCATCAATAGTCTAAACGACATTAGTCAGGTGGTTGGGCAGGCGCAGGCAAAGGTAGTGTGCCAAATTCTCACCGGAAAATGAATTTGTTCGTGGGCTCAACACTAGCACTCACTTGAGCAGGCATTCTCATGTCTGCACTTTGTAGGTCATCGCGCCCATTTTGGGAGAAAAGGGTAAAGTAGTAACGACACCGGCATCGGGTCATAAATACCCAATATTTCGGAAATAAGTTATCCTGCTCAAAAATGAATAAACATAAAATATGCATTTTCGAATTTCAAACTTTCTGTTAGTAGTACGCATTATTTACATTGTTGTGAAGTCTGCATGACTGCATAATATTCAGAAAATTTCGGCTTAATTAAAGTACGGTTTGGTTTGAACAGTTATAAACCAATGTGCTTTCCCAACCATTTTTTCCTGGTTTATAATTCTCTCCAGAGACAATCGTTTATTATCGTTCTAACTAGGAGACCTTAGTGCAACGAGTTACTATTGGGCCATAAAAAATCTCCTGAGTTGCAAACTACTCAGGAACCACGGATGAAGAATATGAGCAATCGATTATTAAAGTTATTCCAAAATTCCATCACACAGGTAAGATCGTTCTATCGTACTTGTTTGGAGTGAATACTACCAAACAGGACCAGGCTGTTTGCTCATGACGGCGATCTGACACTTGTGTGTGAAGCGCACTTAACACGGCTGCAAATTTTTTCACAACACCGAATGTCGCAAAGTCATTCGTGACTCATCCTCGCAGGTGATTCGACTCCATACGGTATCGCGTCCCATACAACGGTACATGGGTTGGTCCATTTTTCACTGCCCTGTCTCTCTGTTATGTATGGACGTTTGGATTTCCACGGGCTATCAGCCAACCCCGTTCACAAAAAGTGCCGTACTCGAGTCTCGCTCTTGGTACAGTTATTTAGTTATGTATATATTTGTATATATTTGTCACATCCCTGTTCTCTGTCAGCAGTTGGATTTAGTTGAATAATTCCGCGAACGCAGCTTTTGACGAACGTTCATTATATCGTTAATTCAAATTCTGTTTTTCCGAACACTCATTTGCCACGTTTTTCCACAACCGACTATGTTCTGTCATGTTCACCACTGGGCAAACTGAGCGTGCAACAAAACGTTGACAGGCCCTAAATTTGCCAAGCATGGGCAGTGTGGACATTTTATAATGCGCCAACGTGTGGTGTGGGCCATTTTGTTTATGATAGGTTTATCTCGCTAGTCTGGTTGAACTTTGGGAGTGATCGCATACTCAATCGCGCACATTCTTTGTGCATGTTTGCGTGTGGATTTTGAACCAAGGGTTATTTTCTGGTACGACCTGTTCTATCTACGTAATAAGACTATCGGAGAGATACTTAACATAAAGCTTATTGTTTGTGTTGTTTTTTTCAAAATTATCACACCTACCCCGCCCAATTTCACTGTTGTATGGGTTCATCAGTAAGGCATCCTGAAAGAGATTATATCCCGAATACTTGTGTTACAAGGTAAGGTCTAACGCTTTATATTATTAGTCCCGTAATTACGGCTTGTGACGAACGGTCAAAAATGGAGGGGCAAAGTTGATATTTTAATATAATTTTCATAACGCGGTTTCGAAAAACATGGATCCGCTGGAATGAATTAATCAGGACGATGGTGGTTTTCGCACTTACCTCCAAGCCCCCCAATCTCAGGATTGGACTCGAACAATAAACAGCCGCATTAAAGGATTGAAGACCTACTTTAAACGGAACAGGCTGGCAACTGCGCGAAGCGGTGCATAACATGTGCCGTGTGATAGGCTCGCCACTGTTCCAGTTCAGGGGCAAGTGAACATCCTAATGCGTGCCATCCCTTAACTCGTGACTCCGTCACATGCGACATCGCCACTACATGAAGCGTTGGTCAACTGGATGGATATGAAAACGATCAGTTTCCATCAGGGTTGAATAAGAAAAGTCAGAATAAAAGTCAGAATCGAAAGAAACGCTAGTGTAGTTAAATCTGATCACTTTTGTTAGTCCACCAGTGCAGTGTACTGGTAAAACTGTTCCCAGTGAGACTAATGAAACACAACAAATGACGCTGAATTTATTTGTTACCTAATGAACCAAGGCCGGTTCAAACAGCTTAAAGGAATTCTTCGGTTCAACTGGAAAATAGTAAAGAATAGCAAAGAAGATTATATTTATCTTCTAATACCACTAAGATCCTCAGTTGAAACTGCACAAGACTGATCAAGTTAGCGATTATAATATCTATTGTTACAGATTCTCAAACCAACTCCCCACAACCGATATGGTTCTTGTGTGTACTTATCCGGTAAGACCAATCTTAACAGGGTTCGAATAACCTTCTGAGCACCGCTTGCGACGGAGCGATGCCCATTTGACTGGTGGCTATGTGGAAAAGAATTTTGGCCTGTAAAATGAAGAGTAGCCAGCTCGAACCTTGTTAAGTTCAGCCCTAACCTTTACGCCCTGATGAAGACGAAACCAGTAATGTAGTGTTCGTTTAAGAATGGGCAATATGGAACGTTACTCCTCATTTTGCGTCAGTGATGTTTTAGCCGGTGAAAACCAACTATCCGACGTGGATTGTGTCCATCCGACTCAACCGGGTATGAAAGAGTTACACTTCAGTTGTTCAAACTAAGATTTTTATAGTGAATTTAAGAAAAGCTTCTGTTCGAATAAAACGAGGTCCAACTCTTACTGACATTCAGCCTACACCTGAGGAATATGACATCTAATTTCAAACATTGGTTGAAAATGAAGCAAGTTATACTCACGATGTTCTATCAAGCTTAATATCGACTGATATAATAGTGGACCGGTCATTACTTAATGCATATGTGCACACATAGTGCACAGTCAATGAAAAAATTGTCTTATGGCACAGTGGATCACTGTTACACTAGCTCCTCTTTACCATTAGTGTTGCAAAGGATAGAAACCACTGTCGTGCGAAGCGTCGAGGTATACCATATGAACTAAGGTGCAATTTATTTGAAAGGTGTACAACCATATCTGGAATCGCACTTAGATATATAAACGTTCAACCAGATGGAAATTCCCTGTCTACTGGTAAACTTCGCAAGTAGCAACCCACAACCATAAGCGTAAGCTAAACTTATATGCTGAAGCTAAACCAGGTTCATTTTTATCACACACGAGTTGCTGTTTATAGTGTCTATGACAACTTCATATATGACATTTTTCATGATGTGTGATTGTAATTTGCTAAGGGTCGTCAGTATTAACAGGTGCTATTTCATTGTTGTACACTATTTTCTTTACGACTAAACATGAACTAACCGATCGCTTTGTGAGTGAACATGTAAAACTGCCAGTCGGCAGTATTTTAGTAATTAATTAATGAGGTAATCAAAGATTAACTTATCTAAAAACGATCAAAATCTTCATTCATGATTACTCAAAAACAAAATTAAGCGGTAAAATGGTGAAGAATTAATAACACGTTAGTAAATCAGTGTTACGGAAAGGGAGGCCACAAAGTGGATGGTGTAAGTCAAAGGTGGAACGAAAGTTGTAGAGGAACCATACCGCTATGTTGTTCGTTATTCTGCTTTGATCGCTACGCTAACAACCAAGTGATCTTAAACACACACACATACACCGATTTCTTCGGTTAGCCCCCTCAGGTAGTCGTATTATGGAGGCACATAAACTGCATGAGCGGTTGTGGACACTTTTGCGAGGTCTACTAGTGCAGTGGAGTTGAGCGATCGTAACATACTACTCATACAACTGTTATTCAGTAGCAGGACCGGAGCATATATTTTGACATGGTACAAGCCGCAGGAAACGTGCAGGAAGGAAAATCAGAGTGCAGTATCACCCATAGGAATCCCTGCTACTTAATGAAACCGAGCATT
>JTDE01001002.1:0-14165 GCA_014338405.1 Paragonimus skrjabini miyazakii | reverse complement strand
CGACCAAGCAATACAGGGGTTAAGCATTGAAAAAAAAACCCACTCATTTGCACGCGGTATTCAGCCTCAGACCCTCTCGGCTGCCGCAGACGTCAATGCTCAGTTTCATTAAGTAGCAGGGACTCCTATAGGTGATACTGCACTCTGATTTTCCTTCCTGCACTTTTCCTGCGGCTTGTACCATGTCAAAATATATGCTCCGATCCTACTACTGAATAGCAGTTGTATGAGTAGTATGTTACGATCGCTCAACTCCACTGCACTATGTTATGAGGATACAGCATCGCTGATGAAGCGTATTATTTACGTTCGCCCTTGTGTACTTTCACGCCCCCATGTAATGAATATCTAACAGTAGATAACTTCCCGGGCGAAGCGCCTTCTGCGGTCAAGCGGCTATTTCGCTGGTTGAAGCGTATAACCGACGTCGATGATGATACTGACAGTTATAGGCCATATACTGTTGACTGGTGGTGTGAAGTATTAGGAGAGTTTATTGGTAGTCAAACCATGAACAGCCGTTTTAGTTTATCTCCAGAGACCTGGCAGTTGAGTCTCGGAGACGATTTTCGAGCTTCAACAGTTGTCACAACAGACTCCAAGAAACTGTCAACCATTTACAGTCCCCTGATACTCACGTGACAGCAACAGGATAACGTTAACCAAATGTGCATGGCCAGGGTCCGTGTTTGCCTCGGCCTCTTACTCCAGTCCACGGTCGTGAAATAAGCTGGGCTATTTAAAACTTCCGGTGACTCGTGCGGCTCCTGCAACTGGAATGGATAGAAGATCCCAACAGTGTGGGTATTTCAGCCGCACGGGTCCCCAAGAATACCAGTTCTTCTTGAAGTGTAAGTGAGGAGGCAGTTAAAGAACATTGATAACTGCGTTATTAAACAATTAAACAGTTCGTACAAATCCCGTATTCCCCTGGTGAAGAAGTTCAACTGAAATTACAGTAGTAGTGTGTATTTTATAAGCTTGAAATGGGTACCGCAGAATACAGTTGTACTAACAGCGTCCATCGCTGATGTTTTCTATACGTCGCAACAGGTGAGGTTATTCACGGCGTTGGAGTTACATCCCCAGATACTGGCAGATGGCAATTACTCCCGCGGATCGTGAGAAAGTGGTATTTGCGGCGTCAGCTCAAACACGCACGGTTTATCCGGAAGCACAGTTTGCATTTCGACGCAATACGTCAAACGGTGTGGTAATTTAGCTGTGTATGGAAACGTTGTTATGGTGTGTATTAATGCAGAGCGGAAACAGATTGCACAATTATATGTTATCTCAAAGCGAAATGAATACTCCGGACTTTGGAGTAACGCTGACATTTCAAATCCCAGACAGCTATCAGCGGTGTTATTGGGTAATTAGTTTGTTCAGGTTGAAATCGGGCCATTGCCCGAGTAGTTAATGAGGCTCAGGACGACCCTAGTCCCCGAGTCTAGGCACATATTGAGAGAGTTTTTGGGCCAAGTAAGGTACTGGGGCGGGTTCATTATATTTTCAATAAATTTCGTCACCACCATGTGAATTCCTTGGAGAGGACGGGAAGTTTTAATGGACTGGCAACGTCCACGGAGCGGCCACACGAGTGCAACGAGAAATAACCGAGTAGCAACTGACATTGAAGCTTCCGAACGCAAGAGGGCCGCTCATTGCAGCGGCGGATGCCAGTGACCGTGACACCGGGCAGTACTCAAACTGATAAACGGGATAAATGAGTATGGTAGCAGAGTCTTGATGCCGGCAGACTAGAATTACTCGGTCATTCAGGATGAAGGTTTGGCAATCGTCGAGGCACTAGACAA
This sequence comes from Paragonimus skrjabini miyazakii, assembly GCA_014338405.1. Taxonomy (NCBI): domain Eukaryota; kingdom Metazoa; phylum Platyhelminthes; class Trematoda; order Plagiorchiida; family Troglotrematidae; genus Paragonimus; species Paragonimus skrjabini miyazakii. The sequence goes on along the minus strand of JTDE01001002.1, from coordinate 12,348 downwards.
GCGGAGACCATACCTGTCAGACCAACAGCTTCACGCGAGTATGAACCCTAAGATTTTAAAATGGATCGGGATTGAGGAGGACCCGAATAGAAATTAGTCCAATGGGTATTGCGCCTACAGGACCATGATTTTACAACTAATCACCTGCCCGGAGACAATAACCGTGTTGCTGACCTTCTTTCTTGATCGTCGGTAGACGTACAACATCTCTTTTAGACATTTTGAGTTTACGGTTTATGAACGGAACAAATTGCACAAGCATTGTTATGTTCACAGCGTCAAGACAAGGCTCTGCGGAAGGTCACTGACGCTCTGACAAATGGCATGAAGGTCCTAGAAGATTTTATTAGAGATCAGCAGGCAATAGTCGTTTTCCAATGGAGAGGATTTTGTCTTAACAGAGCTAGGGTATTGGTGTGGCAGCATGACGATGATAGTTCACACGTAGTGGTCCTTCCGAGATAAGTGAGGAGGAAACTAGTAGCAGATTGTTATTCAATTTCATATTAAATCTACCAGAACTACATACCGACCGATGATGAAAGACATGATGGCTTACTGTAATACTCGGATTACCCTAGAAATCGTACTCGGATTGAAACCTCCCACGCAAGTACTTAGAAGAAGACCTCGTACTGGTTGTAGTGAGAAGTTAATATTCGTGAGACAAGAAGCCAAATTTATGGATGTACAACAGTATTAAAAAATCATAGTCACTCATTAGCTGTTCATCTGAAGACATACAAAGTCACAAACTGAACGTTAATTGGTGCAATGTGGAACAAAGAAATAAGCTAATAAAAAAAGGCGTAACACTGAGACTGTTCGTCCACTCCTGATGTAGTATCTTCAACGCGATCTTTGGACTGGTCTCTTGTTAGAACTCCTATTGTGTCGAAGTTTGGATAAGCGGTGAATTGAGTAGATTTTCATCACAGTCTACGTAAATGGAAAAGTCCATATATAGTACTTTTCAGACGAGTCCAGGTTCGCACATTTGAACGGAATGGCGAGAAGAGACGAATATGTGGTAATGAATTTGTAAAGTGGCACGAGGTACAGCGAGGCGAACCCGAAGAGGATTATCGAGTCAGAAGCCAACATCAAGTCTGTCGGGGAGAATTTGTCAACGAATGACAAGAAGTTAACTAACCAGAAGAGATGTATTAATGTCGTGTAATGTACAACGTTGCTAATGAGCAGTGTGGTACGAGTTGAACGTGCAGACACTATGAGGCAATTCAGAACGCCAGGAAGACCAGCAGCTGAAGGTGACGCATAGAAACGTTGATTCGTGCTACATTCAGTGGTCTCACTTGATGTGTTTCTCCTTTCTGGAAACATTCATTGTGGATCTTCTCCTGACTCTTAAGCGAACTGTAACTGCTATAACTGTAGCTTCGGATTCCCTGTTTGACTGGCTATTCGACTGAATATTCGACACTCGAAATTCCGCACTTCTGCAGATATTTTGAATTCCGTGTACACAAGCCGGGGTTAATTGTCAGATCACAATATCTCTGGTGTGGCATGATGAGTAAGTTTGCCACGCAGTTTGTTGATAATTGTATTCCTGATGGTACTGCTTAATTTATCGACTTCGAAATAAACTGACAATTAATCCACCTCATTTAAGTATTGGTTGCCTTTGTATGCAAACATATCGATTGCAACCGACTGGCAAGGTCTTCCTTGAAGCCCTCTTAGCACTATTTCCTTCACGTGTCAGCAGTCGTGCCCCAAGCAAATGTTACATTCCATTATATAACCGTTCAAGTTGCTGGTCATGCTAGACCAGTTGTACAATTCCATCTCTCACCGAAAACACTCATACTCACCCCCAGCGTATGCCAATGGTGTTTGCGAATATAACTTCCACTGAAAAGTCATTCGGATGACCGTTCGTTCTTCTCTCAAACAAACTGCGCACAGTCCCTTAAACCTGCCACCTGCGCCTCCGGTGGACATTCGTTTCCTGCGAAAAGCTGGTTTTAGCGCACATTCGGCAACCTGATTATTCGATTCTTGTTAGTTACGCCTTGCAGCTCCGCCTTTCCGTTCATTGGTAGGATCTTGTATTCCGTGTAACGACTTCAAACTCAGAATCATTCAACCTAGCACCAGATACATGAGCTTGTGAAAGGGTTTCAGTCATGTCTATTTCATTTCCAGATTGTTATATTTATAACTTCACAACCTAATTATCATTTTGGTAGGAGTCAGAGAGTGGCACATAAAGGCTTCTTCATTATCGCCATCGCAGGTTTGCAGTTTGTTTATACCGGATTGAAATGACCTTGTAACAGTACGACTACTTGTACATCTTGTCATGCTCATCTCTTCTCCTTCCGCTTGATCGTATGACAATAACATGTAGATGTTACGTCCAATTCTTCTATCTTCGTCGAACTGCAAACATTGCTACAGTCCCGATCTCATTTCTGCATCTGTGCTTCTGGGATACTGGTAAGTTGGAGTATTGTGCTGGTAATCCTGAATACCCGTGATCACATTCTGCGAGTCCAATTCTTTATTTATCAAGACTTGCTTGAGCTCCCTAGTTTCTGCGTTGTATTCGTTCACTTTCTTTTCACCGGCAGTTTACTGAGATAGACCTACGTTTAATTAGGCTATTCTGTAACTTATACCTGAACACCATATTGCCGCATTTTTCCCGAAGTTACATGTGTTGAAACGGTCCGGAAGAAAACCACTCATAACTTCTCTTTCAAAGTTGCCAAAAGTTATGCCCTGCAAGCGACAGACTTCCGCTTATACAATCTATGGACTACCGCTGTAGTAACTGCACTACTCCCATTTCGGACTGACTGCCATGGCATGGAATGTCAAAGAGAATGCAGTGTCTTAATATACCCATATAGCGACCTGGAAGTTCCAGTGACTAGTTTACAGTATTATGTAGTGTACTGTATAGTTGTTGTATATGTGTGTACATCCATTACATTCACCTCGTATCTGATTGGCTATTCACACACTTGCGTGATACATCGCGATTAGGATTGGTTTAACCCTAACTCGTTCACTCGTTTAATGTCACGTGTTACGTCTATGGGTCAGATTGTAGACATACTGTTTACGCTCGTTATGATTGCCTTGCGTTCTGATTTACGACACAACAATTGTGTGTCGCTTTTTCATCTTTAACTACACACTATTTTCATGCCCATTTAGTTAATGGTATTTACGGACTACTTGCCAGTCGTTAGAATCAGCACGCCACTTTATCCCCATGCCCCTTCACTTCTACTTTCATGTGGTCGTTTTTATCATGATTTAACTTCAACGACATCCAATTTAATACACCAGAGGACCAGGATTCTTTGGGTTTTCTTTTTCTCTCAAGCCTAGATCTTGGAATCTGTTGTGAGCAATTACTGTGAGTCATTGTACAAAGCTTCGTAACATCACTTAGTTAATTTTTCTCCACTTCAGTATGATATGTGAAACAGTTCCAAACTTACAGCTGCATGAAGCGCGCATCAATTACGTTGTACATTAGTTTGCTGGAATATCATGTTAACGTTTGACGCGAATCCAGGAACCACCAACGGTTACTCATTTCCGTACAGAAACTGACAATCTAGTTGCCCAGTTGAATGACCGATTGTGATCCAATATATTATGCACGCTGTGCTACCAGGACTTGGTGCAGACCTGGGGACACGTATTTCGAGTCATGTGGTCGGCACATATCAAAACTGTGAGGCAGTGCGAATGAATTCCTGTAATCTATTTACTATCATATGCCATTCATGTCCGTTCCGGACGGTGTCTTTTCAGAATGATTTTTTGATTTTGTAGGTGATAAAATTTTAGTGTTCACAACCTATCGTCAGTTTCGATCAACTCACCGATTATATAAGAAAAAGAAAGCATGAAATTAGGAATAGCGATCCTGTGTCCAAAGGAGTGAAAGATGACCGACACATTTGGTGGAGAATGAGACGTAGCGAACACGAAACACTACGCTGTTGCTTTGGCCTTCATCGGCTGAAAGTTATAAAGTTAGTATTGAACCCTTGTTCAAGCCTCACATATTTTGAAGTACTACATATTCTTATGAAGTGGACCATTTACAGTGGTGCACCACGCCCCAAAATTGTTACGGAACATAACGCAGTTTGAAAATGTTGTTCGTAACCAAGTCACCGCGTAGTTATCATGATCCTAAAAAATCAGTTTTTGTAGTTATCTGCAAAAGTTCGGCCGGTCGGTACTAATGTGGTTAATCGTGTTTCAATTAATATTATAGTACATTGCTCACAGTCGGAAGAAGTAATTATATCCAAGGAAGTCGCGTATGAATTTGTTGAGCAGAGATCTTAATGCGCACACAAGATCACATTACACTCCTCAGTTATCATTTCATGACTTCAGCTCGTTGGATAAGTTAGTTAAGAGGTTCAACTTGTCTATATCCTGGTTCGCTGTAGTTTCATTTCACAGTTACTTATGCTAATTTTCCCTGAAGTCTGACAAACTGAATGTTATCCCCTTGCCATCTTCGTAACTACACTTATTCTAACAAATTATCCAGTGAGAAGTAACCACTCAGTAGAATTCTAGTAACCAATCATTCCGCTGGGTTAAAAAACCTCTAACCTGAGTCAGCTGTTTACATGTGTACTATATGGACCGTGATTACTAAGTTGCATTAGTTTCAACCAGCGTGACCGTTTCAGGATCCAGAATGAGCAACAACACTGAGCAAACTGGGTGAATGGGTTAACAAAGTGACCTTTTCCATGATGCAGCTTGCGATGGACGACATCATTTTTTAGTCCACACGTTCTGTCGTCGGCCTGTGACATCAGTGTGCTCACTGACCTTTGCGGCGTGTTCAGGCATTGCTCTGTTCTGTCGATACAGGAGTCACCGCATCTGTAAGTGAAAGAGAAGGGAACATCTAGGCAGGGGTGATTATGAGAGGGCCGAGCAGTACACCGAGTTGAATGTAACAAACATAATTCCTATACGATGATTCAGTAGTGCCTAATGTGAGGTCAATGGCGCAGTGATAAACACGGTTGTCTCATGAAAGCGTGGCCGGAGTTCTTGTCCCGGTCGTGGCAAGGATATGCACTACTGACGAGCTCTAATGAGAGCTTCTATCCGAAAGAGGCCGATTTGAAAAGTCTACGTGAACGTGAGAGCCTTGGTCAATTGTGAGTAATGATCAATCTACATTAAGTTGCCCTATCGTAAATTCGCGTGATTTACTCGCCATTATCAGTATTGCGCCTGAACTTTTGACAGTAATATTCGAGATCTCCAGTAGCACTGTTTAACCAGTATATGTATAACCGATATATATATATATATACACTGGCTAAATCCTTGAATTATTTACAAATAAACGCATCATTTTTCCTAGTTTTATAAGTTTGTTCACTAATATTTTTGGAACAAAAGGAGCTAAGCAGCTTCTGCTGTTATCAGTAAATTTACACATAAATCCTAATCCAGACCTCAGTGTGATCAAACCTAAATTAAGTGATATCACAATAATTCAACATATGTTTTCTTACGATCAAAAATTAATTAGTCTCTCTGAGTTACATGTCAAAAGGGCCAACGACAGAATACATAATTGACCTACTTTAAATCTTCGTGCGCTAATCTTTCAGACGTGGTGACAACATAGACGGTCGTCGTCATTTTACTCACCCTTTTGTCTAGGATTACATCATAATTGACCCAGTTATTGATTGTGGACCATCTTCTCTAAACATCGATTCCGTTTCCTCTTGCAGATTGTCGTTCCTATACCTCAGTGACCGATCAGCTAGCTTAGAAAAGACCTCAACCAACGAATCTTACAACAGGCCGACTCATAGACCAACATGTCAAGTACTTCCTCAATTTGGAAAAACTGTAACCGAGCGACCAGCAGAAATCTTGGCGTCACATGTAACGAGCGAAACTGCCATTATGTTCTATACATGAACTCTAGTAACACTAGAACGATCATCATTTCCTGTTACCGAAGACGACCAAAAGTGCTCATTTTTTCTATTTTCACATAAATAGAGTTCTGCGATAATTTGGAATACGTATTAGTAATAAGAAATGTGCTTAGCTCAAACCCAGAGCTAGTTTCTACGCAGTAGTAATAACGCAGCACGTCAGCCCACGAAATTGTAATGTAATCAGTATCTGTACAATGTAATTATTCATGCAGTGAAACAACAATAGCATACAGTGTTCCGTCATGATTTACAATCATCACATCCGCCGCAGTTCAAATGAACGTCCGCGTAGTAATGATGAAGTTGTTTCTTCTTCACACGTTCAGGAATTCTTGTCTGCGCCGGCTCAACTGTAGGTACTCTTCCAGTAACTGAATTCGAATCTGGAACAGACTCAGAAACAGCATTTTCAAACTCAGAAGATTCAACAGACAACGAAAGAGAGACCTTTAAAATCTTCATACACTTGAGACCGACAATAGACAGCTCAGAATTAATAACAAAAAATGAACACACATCTGTGAGTGAAAGTTCACATTCGCCAAGAATAGATAAAATAGGTTCAGTAATACTGTTAACAGACATATTAACAGGTTTAACAGAAGGTTCCAGCAGCTTCATGCAAGCGACAGAAATAAAAGACTCAACACCATCAGTGTCAGCAATGGAAAAATGTCTGGGATTACCGTTAACAACAGAAGATTGTACTATGTGATGCGTAGAACAACGAGAATTACTGGAAGTCACAGTAAAAGCAATAGAATGCAAGTCAGCTTTAACACTTCTTTCATCTAAAGAAGTCTGGTCAAAACACGTCTTCGAACAATGACAGACGGTTTGAATGTGACCGATCTCGCCACATTCATAGCATTTGGAATTGCGAAATGGACACGTAAGTCGAGAAGGTTTGTGATCACATGACTCACAGCAGTCAAAATGTTGGACAGAATTCGGCTTAAAATGATGTGGCTCGACTGTCGTACTTCTCTGATAGTTTACCTTTTCGAACTGCCGTTGCTGTTGGTTTACCTGCATCTCAGCACTGTTGGCGTTATGTTCTTCATTTACCGCGCCCTGTACATCCTGGAATTGTCCACAGTCATCTCTGGCCGATTGGGAAGAAGCCTCTGTCAGTAGTAATAATTTTTGTTGAAGACGGGGGATTATTTCCTGCAATCAATCGTTCTCTTGGTACTTGAGTTTGAAGAATAGACTCACGGACCTCTTGAGATTCTTTTCTGATTAAAGGATGGAATTTCGCTTCTTCCACAGCTTTGAAGTTGATGGGCTGAACATGCGTCAGTAGCAGATGTTTCAGAGAATCGTACGAAAGTGAAAGAGGCAAATCGGGGGACGCCAGGTTTTTAATCAACGCATACGCATCTTTGCCAATGACCATGAGGAACTGCGGCGTTTTCTTCTCCTCTGTCATATCATTACGAGTAATACACCAAATTTCAAAGCGTTCCAGGTAATCTTCCATTTCCCGTGAACTTGAGTGGACGTTCAGAGTTTCCATATTGCAGAAATTAATTGTAGGAAATATCCTGATCGCGACGACAATTGCGATAGTTTGGAATACGTATTAGTAATAAGAAATGTACTTAGCTCAAACCCAGAGCTAGTTTCTACGCAGTAGTAATAACGCAGCACGTCAGCCCACGAAATTGTAATGTAATCAGTATCTTTACAATGTAATTATTCATGCAGTGAAACAACAATAGCATACAGTGTTCCGTCATGGTTTACAATCATCACAGTTCACTTAACTTATGTCGGTGCCGAGGATATAGTTATAAGTACATTAATACTAAGGCTTAAAGTAGGCAGTTAGGATATATTTAACAATAAAACTGTATTAGTGTCATGAGCTTGTGTAACAGAATCCCCTAGAGTATTACACAATAAAGCAGTAGATCTGCTTATCTTAACCTAGGATCTCTGGGACCAAAAGGGAACCTTCGTTGAAAAATCGACGGTCTTATATGCAACCACATTTCGTACGGGAATTGGGCTAACTGAATCTACTTAATGAGAAAACCAGCACCAATTCACTGATGTACGCACACACTTCAGAGGATTATTGAACTCTTTAGCAACGCTGACTGATAAATACCGCATCCATGACACGCAAAAGTGATTGTGTGTTTATGATTCATTGTTTGCTACTTTTTCGCTTTGTCATAAACAGCAATACTGGGTTGTAATGCGATAGAACCTCCATAGATGGATAATATTTTTCGCATAACTGATCGACCAACCTCATGTAGAAACTTTTACTAATTCACATATTCACAACTTCTTCACAGCGGGCGTTTAAAGTTTCGACGTTCGGACTACAATTCCAAAGTCAACAAGCTGCTGTCTCGACACACACCGACGGATACACACCAGAAGAAACTTGTCTGCACTGTAAACGACCTTTTTATTCCCGTCATATTATTCAGCAACGACTGACTTTCGATTTTTAGAAGATTAACATTTGGCTGCCCAGGTAAGATGAAAAAGAACTGATTGATGGCAGACTGCTAACTGTTGGCTGTTAACCTTTCGACAGAAGACTGTCACGTTGGGCGAGAGTATCTCAGTATAAATTCTTTGAGGAAATCCGAGTCGTTTGCTGTGCAGCGCTCTCGTTACGGTAGTTTCATTATTCAGCTGCAAACCTGCCAAGGAAGGAATTATAAAACACAACGATAGGTTTCATATCACAAACCGTTTATCATTTTCTGAACGACATTCTCGGGCAAAGACTGACCAGATCACGATGGGGCTGCACAGGTGCGCAGTTATGACAACACGCTGTAAATCTATTTCTTCGTAGAGCTGTTAATCATCCCAAATCTCGAGCTGAGCTTGCCACGTCTGTTCAGCAAACAGCTAACCAATTTGCATCAGATCTTTTTAAAAAAAGGCAGTCCTTTTTCCATGGTTAGTACAAAATCGCAGCTGAAGACAGAGGAATCAGATATTTCTTTCAAGTGAACAAAATGATCGGTGGTTCTCTTGAGATGACCCTAATTACTATTGAAGTGCAGATTTCTCTTATCTAACGAAACCTCTTTCGACTCACGGTGTTCCTGAGAATAGTTGCTGAATGCCTAACATTCCAACAGAATTAAAGTGAATGTTTCTTTCTTAGTTCTCGCGAACGTAGAATGAGCTATTGTGAGTTTCCAACTCCCATTGTTCTGAGTTGTGAATCGTCCGGCAGAACATAAGCCATTTCACTTCTGATCAAGAGTGATACACTATCATCAATGAACAGCTGTCAAGGATAACAACAAAGGCTGGAATAATATCTTCGTTTCATGCCAGTATTCACCTTGACTATATTTATTACAAATGTCTTTCCCACTGGTAGCTTCGTATCATCGGTTCAGAACTGTTCAAACTTGACTACAAACCCCTTCCGACGTTGGATTTCCTCAATTCCACGCAGGCTAGAGACTTAATTTCAACTCACTTCGACATTATGTAATGGTCCAGTCGTTTGGATGTGTAAACTTGAAAAAATGACACTTCTGTCACTGATTGAGTGTGAGATTTTACGAGTAAACGATTTTTACATACTTTTTGCAAGTAAGTACATCAGGTTGAGGAGCCTTCGGATCGGTCATTGGCGGTAACAGTGACAATCTTCAAATCATTATAGGTCGATCCACACGACCGTACCTTCGCCTTCATGCCAACATTCAACATTCTGATCAAGCTGATGAACTTACCTGGACATCCGAATTTGCCAAGCACTCTACACAACGTCTCACAGAATCAAACACCCTGGTCAAATCCACAAAGACGGCATATAGAGGCTGGTTGTTCACACGCCATTTCTTCTGAATCTATCGTGCAGCAAACGCCAGTTGATCGTACCGCGACTTGCCCGGAATCCACACCGCCCCTCATGAACACTGGCCTTAAAAACGTCCGCACTGAGTCGGTTCAACAGGATTCTTGCGAGCACTTTTCCAACGCAGCTCAGCAGACTAACGCACCAATAAATGTCGGTGCACTTCTTGCCACCCTTATCTTTGAGCAATGGTAGTGTCAAGCCATCCCTTAAATCCTGTGGTACTTTTTCCTCCCCCCAGATGGAGCGGACCGGCAGAAAAAAAGCGTGTTCTAAAACCGGTCCGCCATTCTTCAGAATTTCCCATGGCAACCCACCATCACCTGCAGTCTGTTTGTTGAGCTGTTGCCCAATGGCTGTTTGCATCTCTATCAAATCCGGGGCGAAAACAAGTGAGGTTCGGCAGCTTGTTGCGACGTACTGTTCATGGCCATCCAATCAGTGGTCATGGGATGGTTAGATTGGTTGCCAACGTGTTTAGGCCAGACTTTTCTGATGTCATGTAGCGTAGCGTACACGTCAATCGATGCTTTGGTAGACTGGATGGATGACCGAAAACCGTCTTAGGCAAATCGTAGAACTGCTTGCGTTGTCGGCAACCGGTGTAGTCCTTCATCCTCTCACCTTGCTTCCTCCACCAGTGGTCCTTGATGCCGCCAGTACTCCGATATGTCGCTCTCTTGTTCTCATTATCCAAGTCCATTGTAGAAGCGGCGAGCGCTGGGTTCTTCTCTCGTACCAAGCTGCAGGAAGCCGCGTTGTTTTTGTAGAACCAGTCCGACCGTTTCTGGCTTTTGATACCGCTCGTCTCGATGGCTGCTGTCGCGATCTGTTCCTTCACTTGTTGCCACATACCCTCGGAGGTGGTGGATACAATAGCGTCTTCAACACGAGCAGCAACAAAACGCTGAAAAAAAGTCTGTTATATTCGTATAAAGGTGTAATCAACAGTAAGCCTTACATACTGTAACAACGGTAGAGAGAACTCATGACTCAATAGAAGTACGTGCTATATTGTCCCATTTGCAAGCTGTAACGTCATTCTTAGTTGCGTGGACGAAAGAGTCGTTGGTCGTTGAAAGCGCGACCAATCAGAACGCAGCTAGAATCCTAACACGACCTTAATGCGTATAACACGCGACCTCTGTCTTAACTCAAAAATCGGGCCAACACCATAGCGAGTGGTCTGTGCCAGGTGACGGACTGATCGACGTTGTGTTGGTGTGCCGGGGATCACACAGCGTAGACGTGGTAGTTTGTGTGCGTCTATTTGCATCAGTGATGTATAGTGCCATCTGGCGTTGATCTTGCAGCCGGTTCTAAGCTCGTACTTTCGCGGTCCACAGGTCTGAGCTGTTGCAATCGATCTAGACAGCGCGGGTTATTCTTTGCTCGCTTGTCCCTCTTTCAAACGGAGGAACGCCCCAAGCTGCACTGCTGATGCTAGTTTTCTGTGGGCTGACTGGTAGGCACGACGAAGTTTCCAACGGTGGCAAAGTCTATCAGTTGTAAGGTAATTGGATTCTGGCGTTAACAGCATGTAGAAGGATACTTTCTTTAAAGCCGATTTTGGGGAAAACTGAGCGTCAGCCATCTTGACAAGTAGCTCATCAACCGTTGGAAGTATGAAGTTCGTCAACACAATCTGGCTATTTACCGCCTCCCAGTCATTGCATATTCGTATCGTATTGCCCTCTTGCAGCACCGTGGCTATATGGTGAACCCATTTGGAACTGTTGACTTGTTCGACGAAATCGTTCGAAAACACTTCCTCTGTGACAGCAGTCATTGATTCCTGTTTGGCCAAAGGAATCAGGCGCGGTTGTGTTATCGGAGGAAAGGAATCGAATTCCATCTCAATAATTAGTGCTTGCCGGTGTGCACAATTTACCACTTCAAATATTCGGTGAAGGGAGCTTGGGCTTTGAAAATCCGTGCTGTTCCTTCCCGGTGAAATTAGAACTACGTACTGAGTAAATGTGTTCTGTCAATAACGATGACGAGTCGTCACCAGGAGTATCTTGGCTCGCTTGCGTTATTTGGCAGACTGTAAACTGCCCCAACAGTTCCAAAGCGCACTGTTTCAATTGGCGAAACCAGAATCTTTCTGTGATTACCTTGGTTCTTCCCCCCACTCCTGGTCAAATATAACGACAGCATCGTTTAACGAAATTTCTGACTGCAAGTCAAGTGCGTCAACGTGACGTTGTCTTTCACTGCCCAGCAAATGATGAAACAGCTTTAACTTCAGACTTTCATTGAAAGTAGTATCAACCAGTAGCAAATCCAAGTACACTGTAAATGCAGTTTTCCAATGTGTCTAATCACTTTCGGTTGGCTGTATGGTAGCATCACGTCAATAGGATTCCGGAGTTTGCAGATTAGAATTCATCTAACAGATTCGTTTACCGCGACGCCAGTGTTGTATTCGTATATTTGTGCAATCAATAGTAAGCCTTACAGGCTGTTGCAACAGTAGAGGAAACACGTGACTCGGTAGAAGTACAT
>JTDE01001001.1:153597-188774 GCA_014338405.1 Paragonimus skrjabini miyazakii | reverse complement strand
CCAAAGTACGTGAACCTGTCCACAGTCTCCAGTGAATTACCTGCAATGAAATAAGTAGGAGTGGAAATGTCCCAGTCCTGAACCGGCACTTTGCAATATGAAGATGCAAAGCGCATTTCATACAAACCAGCCCGATCACTCACCTTGTCCAGCATGGTCTGCATGTCTTTGGCAGAGGAGATACGTAAGACAATGTCGTCCGCGTACTCCAGATCGGTCAATCTAGCGCCAGGAAGAAGCTCAACACCAAACCCACTGGATTCATGGAGCGAACCCTCTAGAATGTCGTCCATGACAAAATTGAACAGTAAGGGAGAAATCGGATACACCTGACGAACACCACTAGAAGTGATGAACGCCCGAGACGGTTGTCCATAATCTGTTGCCCTGCTTGTAGGGTGAGCCTACAGTGATCTCAACAGATTCACGTGTTTCACTAGAACTAGAAGACGGTGTCCAGAGAACGTTACGTGCAAACGAATCGAAAGCAGTCTTAAGACCTAAGAAGACCACGACTTTCTCTCGATCTAATGAACCGACGTTAAATGAGGCCAGTGAGTAACTTGGATGCAACAAACACTAGACTGATCTGTTTGTCATTGTCACATAAACTTCGGGCTCACGTTTTGAAAACGGGAATTACTGTCGATAAGTACCAATCACGAGGTACCTCTTCAGTTTCCCAAGCCGTATGAAGGATTTTCATAAGTTCCGACATCAATTTCTCCCGGTCAGCATTGGAAAGAGAAGAAGAGTGGAAGTCTGGACCAGGACTCTTGTTACGCTCCAATAACTCAGACTCCATGGTCAATTCTGTTTCCAAAGGTGGGCTGTCTGGAACGCAATAATTCATCATTCGGGTCCCGTCGTCCACATGATATGGTTGGGGCCAGCTGAACTGTTCTTCAAATTATTCAGCCTATCTGTCAAGTCGGTACGATTGACTGGTGATGAGTGAACCAACCTTTTCACATGTGGTCTCACATACACCAACTCGACGACCAGTACAACCACGAATCATAATGAAAAGCCTTCTGATGTTGCCAGATACAAAGGCTCTTTCCATCTCTTCCCACTGTTCGACCAAGTGGTACTCAAGGTCTTTGCGCAAACTTTCAGTCAGCTTGCGTTTGAGTTCTTGACGGTCGTCATCATATTCAGAATCAGGTGGAATCGAGTGACGCTTGTTCATGAGGTTCACCTATGTGACAGAAATCCAGGTCTGTCGCAACCGAACAGCTTGTTGGGAACATACCTCCTCACAACATGTCTTCATAGCCACTGCGACTTGTTCTCAGTGTTAGTTAGGATCTCTCACCTGACTCGAACTGGGCCACTTGTTCACCAATGCTTCTTGGTAAGCGTTCCTGACACTCCCCTCTCGCTTGAATATTAATGAAGCACTTTGTATTGACAAATGTATGACTTCAGGACAAATGACAAAGCAAATGACAATGACAAAAGCGGCATTCCTTTCTTCCTGATTCGGAAGAAAGGAATGCCGCAACTATAAAAATATTTCTGTTGTATGCTACTACTGCTGTTTTGTATATGGTGAGTTTTTGAAATCACGATATACGGTTTGACATCCCTGAGGATGCGTCTTGGTTTCATTTTCTGAAGGTGACGAAACGTGTTTAACTCGGGCATATTTATATCGACCATCTTAATTTACTATTTTTGTTTGCTACACATTTGATGGTGCGTTTACTTGTGGTAAGGTAAAAGATTGGCTCACCGCGCTGACTGGTCTAATGGATTTTACAGATGGCCGCATATTTCCGTTGAGTTGTGTCCACACACTTCTGAATTTATACTCTGGTCTGTCAAGTTAAAACCACTCACCCAGACGGAATTCTTCGTAAGTTTATAGGAACGATATTGATTTTTGCTTGCACGTCACTCACTCTTTGCTGATAGCCGAAAAGTTGTGTTGGCCGCCCACACATGTGTGCAAAACGTGAATGGAAGTGAACAAGGGGAAAATTCAGTGAAGCTACTGGCATGCAGTTATAGGGGCAACGAAGACTGAAGCACTGAAACAACATTCTATAAGATAGTTTTGTAGGATTGAGTTAGGTGGGTAACTAGGTCCAACATAGTGCAGGTTTTCTCACGTGTATTTGCCGATGAGGTAAAATTTTAATACTCAACCGATTCATCTTGTCCACAGAGTTGGGCGGTGTGCTTCAGCGTGAATGATCTGTCAAGTATTCATCTTCGTATAGCAGGCGGAGGTCTGTTATTAGGTGATCTGGAGCGTGAAATATTTTGTAGGTGATAATTAGGTCTTCTCTGGGGTTTTTGTAGTTCATTGAAAGTTGACCTAGTTCCGTTAATCTCTCTGGAGAGGGAATTTTTTCGAGGCCCTACTTTTTCTGGGGACTTATTTCTGAACAGTTTCGATACATGCCAACTCCTTTTTTACAGGTAATAACGACATACCTTTGTGTTCGTTGCCCGGCGTGGGCTGATTGCGGAGACGAACATAGGGGGAAAGATTTCAGTGTGTCAGCAAGTGTTGAGCGACTGATGATGCCGTTTCCTTGTTTTCAGTAACATTCTGACCTGAGTCCGACATTGTGATACCCATCAACGTGAACACAATGATATGCCGGTCAAGTATATACATTTTGTGAATACTCTGGTACATCGTTTTAAGCCAGTACCTACAGGGAACTGTCAAACAAAGTCCATGCCGGAACTGTACTCGTCAGAATTCTCCACCTCCTCCTTTTGTACTCAATTTCTTTCTGGATGAAATAATGAAGTATTGTACGTCACATTCACAGAATCTATTTATTGAAGTTGTATTCTGTGGGAAAGTGACAAGCGTGGATTACACTGATGATACGGTACCGTTAGAATGTTTACGAGACACACGTCAGATACCATTTATCGTTCTGCCCAATCTCTTAATGTATGGTTTGCAGCTTCACAGTTCAGTGTTACTTGAAAATCAAGACGATAGCATTGATCGTAAAATTGGCAATGCAGTTTTGAAGTTGTGGACCACTTTGACCATTTAAAGACTTTTGTCTTAATCGACAGTAGAACTGGAGCCCATGTTTGTGGGGACATGGCAATCTTCTCCAGCTTGAGACAGGTTTGATATTCAGAAAGCGTTTTGCGTTTGTGATATTACAGTTAACGCAGTTTTAATTCTCGATTACGAAACGTTTGGGATATGAAACGTGTTTAGGTTATTGATTGTGACTGTTTACGTCTAGTCGCAATTTTTGAGTGACCTCAGAGTATGAACACTAGAAAATTCAGTTGGTGGGTTTTGTTTTGTGAAGATCAAACAAGTTTACTCACCCAAATTCTGGAGCTGTTTATTCAGAACACTA
Organism: Paragonimus skrjabini miyazakii; assembly: GCA_014338405.1. Lineage (NCBI taxonomy): Eukaryota > Metazoa > Platyhelminthes > Trematoda > Plagiorchiida > Troglotrematidae > Paragonimus > Paragonimus skrjabini miyazakii. Next base: position 185,424 of record JTDE01001001.1, on the reverse strand, counting down.
ACCCTTTGTGTTTGCAGTCACACGCATTGTTTATCGGGTCTCTAGCTCACTGGTCAACCGATGACTTGACAAACATTAGAACGCAGCCATTAAGAAGTTAGACTTACGGTCGTGTTCTTCCTCTGGAACAGGAGCTTCGTGACCCATCTGTATTTTGACTGGTAATATAGCTGCTACATAGGCTCAGTGGTGTGCATTTTTTGTCGTGGTTTGAAGTAAAAACAGGTAGTGAATTGGAACGATATTTTTCGTAGGGAAGCCGTTTTGCTTGTTCGTGAGTTGCAGGCAACTTGATGTCAATTGTTTGAGTTCAAACGAAGTTATGTAAATTGTGTCTTGTCCATTTCCTTGCTTCTTGTCCAACGCAATTTTTTGTCATGGATTTGACAGCTAAGCTTCGGGTCAAATACTGATGTATTGTTGTCTATGATGATGTCGGTGCATACGGCACATCTGGGAATGCTGCTTCGACCATATGCGTTATTTTTATTAATGAAATTTGCGGTTTCTGTTTACTTGTCTGATACTCTTCTCACTAAGACTAAGTTGGAATTTTGGCATTTTCGGAGCATTTTGAAATGAACCTGTCTTAAAGTATCGCCTTACAAAGGAGCAACATTATATTTTAACATCTTTGATGCACAATTCCCCCCCCCCAGGATACCTACCAGTAGTGATGTGACGAGTAGTTTAGCGTTTACGAAAATTGCTTGTCTTGGACTGGTTTAATAGATTATTTTTCAGTTTATTGGTGGTTGCCATGTTTATACGTGCATATGAAGTACTGAGTTGAATGCAACTTCCTCTCGCTTAGGGATTTTATCATCTCAGTCGTGCCGCAGAATCGGTCGTATTGACGACATTATAACAAAGACACTGCATGTTCCACACATTCTGGCATTAGTGGTTTTTCACACTCGAACTATATTGAGTTTAACAGGGATCACGAAGTGTATGTTCTTATAGGCGTCAAGTACAATCTTCAATTCTTGTACCGCAAGCAATGGTTACTGTTGCTACGTTTCATAAATTATTTCATGAATTCCTGTAGCCCTGACTCAATGGGCCGCTGATAATCGCAACAGTAGTTGGGATTAGTTCAAAAAGTAATGTTATCAAAGAGAGATGGAGATAAAATATGGGACAGAATAGGGCAAACTACAAAATCATGAATGCAAGCACACGATTGGCTATAAATTGCTGCCATTTGTGATGGCGTTTCTAATCAGCGATTTCGAAGGTCCCGGAGTCTCAAACCTACCGTACAACACCTACCGACTTTACCCGACGGTATCTTCAGGACATTCATATTCCATCAGTGCATTGTTACCTGACCACATCCTGGCTGTATCCAATCGTTGGCCATTTTGGTGAACAACGCGCAGCGGGCATGTGATGAACCTGACCCAGCCATCACAGACTGCATGTTCACTTTGGTAGACTAGTCAGGTATTTAAGGTCTTTGGGAGGCGCGTCAGTAGACGGTCGTGTTACTAACGTGATCATCTCACTTGTTGTGGGCAAATTGATGCAGCACTTGCCGTCTTCGTCAAGAAAAGAATATTTATCCGAATCGTAGAACGAAATGAATTGTACACGGGCATTACAACTGTTACCTCCAACAACAACCATCCGATGCCACATGTGACAGGGTTAGCATTGACAACACATGATTTCCCTATTCTCTGTCTACTTTCCTCAGCAGTATTACAGGCTAGTGAGATGGTGCCACTCAAGTAGGTTTAGTGGTTCATTATCTCCAGTAGACTGCCTGCTGTAACGAAGGTGGCAGTAGGAACATGCTAGTTTGAAGTGGCACTATGCACTTCGAGGATACGAAACACATCCTCTGTGCACTAATCCGGTCATTTGCTTTGTTTGTCATGACCGGCGTATTTTCGGTAGAGGGGTCCGGACAAAACAATGTTGCTTGCACAGTTTCTGTCGATCTGCATCGTATTACGGAAAAACTGCGCCGGAATCATTGGATTCTGTCTGTGATAGTGTTGGATCGGTAAGGGGAGATCGAACACCGCTGACGAGCCTCACTCACAGTGATGAACACTCGAGACAGTTGATTCAAGTGACCACAAGCATAGTGGTGGACAACCGTACAATCCGGGTTGGTGGTTTTCAACCCGTGCAAAACGGAAGTGCAATAGCTAAGGAAAGTAACCCGTATCCTCCTACAACCCCATAATCTAACGAATGTGTATCTGAGTTACCGCTGTCACCTAACCACAAATAGTGTATTTGATTTCCCGGCGTGTTTCTTGTCAATGAGATCCGTTTGAGTTGAAGCAGCTTTCCATCACTTGGTTTGTAGTCATTACTACAATCATGGTGAGTTTTTGTCAGTTTGTCACTAGACCTCGAAAATAGTTAGTCACATCAAGCCTACGGGAAGAGAAGGTGCGGAGGTTGAAAAAGTCCCGCTCTTCCCAGCATACTAACTGGGAAGGGAACATTTATGAAGAACGTCAAGGGCTATCGAGTTAGAGGCAGCACTCAGTTCTAGATATGTGATGTCGGTTGATTGCCTATATTATAGCAATGATCCTGGATCCGTCGTAAGGTGAAGATATGAACATTGCATCTACGATTGTATCAAAAGCCTGTCTACTCTTGGTGAGTCTGACTTCACATTGGTTTGGTGAGTTGACGGTATATTAAACCGATGAATAACTTTGGGGTGATAAGGCTAACACTGATGTCTTTCACATAAACTTTGACTCCCCTCTTTAAAACTGTGATTGATTGTTCACAAATACTGGGCACGAAGCACCTATCTAGTTTTCCAAACCTCTTGGCGGAGTGTTATCAGTTCTAATGCAAATCCCTGGCCACTAGTTTTGAATAGTAAATTAGAGAAGGTCCGAACCTGGAAACTTGTTACATTTCGACGGTTTATGTCTGAGGACCACTTTTGTTTCCGACTAAGAGCCGGGTCTCATAAATTTTATGATTCCATACTGACCATTTGATCTGTCACTGCTATGCAACACTGGATTCTGCCAGGCTTCCAGGTATTGACTAGAACGTTCACGTGAATGGGGGCTGAAACCCTCGGCTCGTCTTTACTACTGCCTCATTTCGGGGTGAATTCTTTTACGCATGCCTGCATTTGCATTTGGTTTTGTCTACGGTGGAAATTGCTTTATGGTATGTTACTGAAGGGGTGTCCACCCTTTTCGATAAAGTCAGGACGGCATGGTTTGGTTTAGTTTTCCTGTGGTACAGTGGCTTATTTTGTTACGTTGACGTGATGCTGGACAATCCGCACCGCGTCGATTCAGATGCTTATGCTGACTGTGACTTCAGTCCTACCAGGTACAACCGTGTCAGATTGACCAAAGGATGTTGTCAGAAGAAAAAGTTATACTCATTGGATTGTATACCTCATTACTAACCGCGTAAGGTGCCTTGGTACTAAGGTACAATTCTGTACGCATACAGCAGAACTATAGTCATGGTTACGACACTACTATCTCCTGATTAAAGAGGACTGGGGTTGGAAAAGGTACCCTCGAGCAATAGCGCATTGTGACCGCCCAACGATTAACTGTGATCACCGACGTTTTCCACTACAACAGGAAAACTTTTGGCATCATTCAAAGACCTGATATAGCTTCCTCCACACAGATGTGACTAACATTAGACATCAGCGCTTCTTCTTTACGTTCCCGAGTTAGGCAAACCTCCCACTACCAAGTGAATCAGACTCCTTGATCGTTCAGACGTTTTGGCGAGAGACTGCGTATGGGTTCCTCAGGTCAAATTCTTTCTGTCACCTTAGGGACTGGGGGGTATCAGAAGTTATCGTCGCCTTGATAGGCCAGTACATTCCTTTTCGCCTTCTTCTTTGCGTGCTTCTAATGTGTCCTTCTGTAGGCCAAAGCTACTGAGAAAAATGTCCGCACTCTGCGACAAGTTGGTCAGCAAGCTGTTCTGGCAAGCACTTTCTCGAGTCTGGAACTGTATGTGTGCTGTGTATACTAATCACACCTCTACGATCCCACCGTTATCACTTAGTTAAATTTATCTATGGATATTGTTATAGATCAGCGGTTATTTCTCAGTGTCCCGGGTGATGATGAAGTTGAATGTAGCGTTCACGCTGAAGTGGAGCTTGCAGTAAGCTCTAACACAGAGCAGAACCTGCTCGGCTATCAATCAAAGTCTGTCCACACAAACCGGAAAGACGTTGTTTGTTATATCAACATATGCTCCAGCAGACAATAGTTCAAATGTTTCAAGCTGAACATCACCTACATTTGATCGCCGCCTTCACATTCGAATAGGCTACCCAGTTAGCCTTTTTTGATAAGAAGCTGTAGACTCGAGTTTCGCTCATGTTCGAACCTGTCGGTAATGCATGTTCTTGCCATTTTCCAGTTCAGATGTCACCGGAAACGCTTTCTTTGTTCACTTTTGATCTGCTGGGACAAACTGAACACTCGAACGTCGTTGTGCCTGCTGGCGATATGTTAATACAACTTGGTCTTCTTACTTCAGAGAGGAAGCGGCTAGGCAGTATGTTTAGTGTTCAGGTGCCACACACTGATAGTGGTGATCCTGTTGCAGTGGTGCGATCTGTCAGACTCTGTATATCGACTTTCGCATTTTAGCACAGACGACGACAATGCGGCAAGTGGAGACTACCTTGTGCAATTCAACCGTGTACACAAGTTAATCACATTGCTGTCAGCCGTCGGCGGCGCCACTCCATTAGTGATTGTTGTTCATTTTGAAGTAACCACCTTGAAGTGAAAAGGTGTTTTGGCGAACAGTCTGTTTTCGGCTATTCATCATCGGGCCAATTACATAACATTTTATATCATCATGTTTGTCAAGCGATCAAAATCAAAAGCACTTAGTCACCTAGTTATGTCACGAGATTGTGAATTGGAGGGCAATTAAGTGACAAAATTGACCACCGGGAGTGTCGAGTCAGTAACGGGGGGCTATGATAACCGTAGGGCCTGTACAAATTTCTTCTGAGCGCACAACTGTGGATTGCGCGACCGAATTCCGATCGCTTCCGCGGTGGCCAGAATACGAAATTTGACTCCTCTGGATTGACGACTGGGCAAGCGGTAAATGGGCTGGAAAACCGCCTCCGGTGTGACTTGGTGCCCTGAGCCAACAAGGTGAGCCAGAATTGCACTCGAAATGGACTTCACCTCGCCCTTAGTCAGCCATGTGGGGTGATGGTCACGTTTCGTCTGAAAAAGGCTCCTGGTTGTGCGACCGACGTAACTTGCTCTACAGGAGCATTTGAAAGAGTAAACACAAAATGAAGTCACACATTTAGGCAACATATCTTTGAGCTGTACGTGGACAACCGAGTCGGATCTGAACGAGATTCGTAGTTGTGCAGCACTGTAGGTCTTTTCGATTGCACTACTTATTCTACGAGTCACTAGTTCAGCCAACGCTTCGCTTTTGTAGTCTAGCGTCAAGTGAACCAACTTCTTTTCCGCAGATGGGAGCTTGAATTTCGGTCCTGTCAGCTTCATATGTCTATCTATGAAGTTTACGGCATAGGCGTTCTCTGTGAATATCCGACGTAAAAACGCCATTTCTGTTTCAGTCAGTGCATATCCCCATAGCTCTATAGGTTAAACTACTAACGAGGTTTCTCTTCTGTTTTAGGGGGTTACGTAACTGAAAAAGTGAGTATACTGGCCGTTCCAAGTCCCCTCCCTGTGAATACCCCTCTGGACTGAACCGTGTGCACGACGACTCAGTGCCACATCTAAGAAGGATATTCGTCCATCTTTCTTGGCCTCAAGTGTAAAGTTGAGATTAGGGTGTGCTGTGTTCGCCTCAGCAAGTAGGCTATCCAGATCCACAGTTTCGTCAATTACACAGATGATATCGTCCACGTACTTCTTGTAGAGAGTGCTATTGCCAATAAGTCCACGAAGCGTAGTTCTTTCTAACATTGCCACGAAGATATCTGCCAACAGTGGGTCTAACGGTGACCCTATCGCAACGCCATCCTTCTGGCGGTACCTTTTCCCATCAATCTGAAATTGTACATTCTGCGTGCAGGTTAATATCAGCTGTTTGAGCGTGTCTTCGGGTAAGACAACATTTAAGCCTTCGGAACAAATATACCAACAGAGGTAGTCAACGGTTTCCACAAGTGGTACATTCGTGAACAAAGAGCTTACATAAAGAGAAAACACCTGTTTGTTTTTTACATTCGGCGACCGGATAAACTCAAATCGTGCCATTGTTCGTGTTCATTTTGTTTAATCGTCTGTTCAGGAGTCATCTGTTTACAAACAAAGTATTCATTGTGAAATTCAATGACGAGGGTACACAATAAAGGTCATATCAAACAGTACCGACAGTTAAATTGTCAGGATCATAACGACTGAGCAATCCAAACGAACATTGGGCGGAAATCTCAACAGCCATGCGAATCTTTTGTGGTAGGGTCTATTGCAAAGAAACACTGCAGATGAGACAAGTGGATTTCTGCTAATTCAACAGAACTTATAAATAAACGTCGATTTATTCCTCTGACTCCGAATACCACAAAGACTGCCGTAAACTGAAACGCAAATTTACGAAGAGTCTGCATGAGCGCCGTGAAGCTTGGTTTGTGCGAGCCAAAAGGATGAAGTGAGCATTTTTATCGGGGAATAACCGGGTGTTGTTTTTTCTTATACGTGGTGACTATATATGAAATGATGACTTATCGCGGCGGCTTGACAGATGGACTGACCACTTTGGGGAACAGTTTAACTGGCGTGAGCCAGCGCCATACAGTTGTAGATGATGGACAGCACGTGATTACTTATGACGATTCCCCATAGGAAACCGAAGTGTCTTTGGAGCGTGAATTATCGAAGTTTAGTAAAGCTCTGTGTCCGAGCCCTCGATATTCGTTATTTTCAAAAGTAATGAAGAAAGTTTGTTTTCTAAGTTGGTCACCTTCCGTTCCTTGTGGGAGACTGAAGAGGTGTCTGACGAGTCGGACTTGTCTGCAGTCGTTTCCATTTCCAAAAAAGTGACAAAACATCACTTAACAACGGGAGAGCTATCAGCATTATTTCTGTCGCATCCAAGATACTCACGGACCTTATAATACGGAGAGATCCCGGTGGGAGAAGAACACGCAGGCATCCGACCTGATCACGGTTGTATCGGTTTTATCTTCACCATACGATGGACACTGGAACGTCGGTACTCTCTTTGTTAATCGACGGCCATGGTAGTTTTGTACATAAATGGTGCTTTCGATTCGATTGCGTAATATGCTCGCTGGTTCTCCCTCTATCACGAAGAAATCCCAATGAAGTACATCAGTTTGTTCTGGTCGTACGCTCATTCTGAGTACAGATTGTGTATTTTTGAGTGGCCATCTCGAGCGTTCTCAATTCCAAGTGTTTGATAGAGGTGTCTGATTTCACTCTTCCTTTTTCACCTAGTGGTGAATGAGATTCTGGAAGAAGCATTCGGTTGTTGCAAGTATCTCAGAGTTGACCTTCTACTAGATGATAAGTCGACTGATATTGACTGCTACATTACTGCTGCAAATATTCACATCATACTGAGCTGACTGACTGACTGATCTCTGGTACATACTTTGCATAATCAAAGTATAAATTGTTAGAATGGGTTGGCACTGACCCTGTCTTTGTTATTGCAGGCAGTCAACTTGAGCGTGTTGATCACTCTACTTACCCGGGTCGTGTCATCTCATCAGCTTGTAATGTTAACTAGATGTCCACGGGGGCAGCGGAGGCACATAGTGTATTCACCAACCTGTTTCACTTATGCTGCTGTAAAGACACCCATTCTTCTATTAAAAGTAGAACTTGTGGTGCATGTGTACACCCATTTTTTTGTCGTATAGATTAGGGACCTGGCCCATTCGTGTCGAACATGCTTGTAGACTCTTGATGTTCGACCACAGTTTTTTTTTCTTAGTTAGTCTGAATCAAATGGGCGGACTGTTTGAGCGACACGACAATCCGTCGGCGTGCAGACGAGGAATGCGCAAGTTCGCGACCGATAATCTCGGTATCTAAACTGCAGTCTTCGCCAGTTGGGTCACGTACTCTGTGTCAGCAGAGCGATGTCCGGTTTCACTTGATGGTTAGAAGAAACCCTAAGGCGGCTAAGTGATGATCTGGTTACTGGATCTGAAAACCCTGACCGTCTCGCTGGACAAATTTGGTAGGTGCCGTCTGCCCGATTGTGACGCTCGTGCACACCGGTTGAAAACACTCTCTGAAATGACAGTGTCAGTCACTGGCGACTTTGTAACCGCACGGTTGTTGACTTCCGTGGAGTCTCACCATTTTTTCTCAGTCCTCTTTTTTCATCCCGTTCTTTTGCATACATTCATACTTATTTGTTACTCTATCACTCCGTGTCAGGATCAAGACCACTCCGAGTCAAATATCCACGGGTGTAGCCCAAAACTGGAAATGATAATAATGATGATGTGGTACTGTGTGATATGCGTTCCACACTTGTGAACTCTAATCAGTTTGAAGTTATTTTGTGGAACTAAAAAATTTCTTAAAGGTTACCTCATACCGCCTGCGAATTTTATCTTTAGTTTTATCTTTGAATAACCATATCAGATTGGTCTTTTTTTACGATTGGTGTAGTTAAACAAACCAATCAAGTTGAGGTCATTAGGCAGTTGTTATGCAAAACTCAGTGGGAGACCTCGTGACTTGGCGTAAAACAGTTGATCCATTTGATGCGCATACCATTTCACGTGGCTTTGGTTTAGTCTTACTGGCGATGTGGCCCTATATAAAAGGTCTGACGAGGAAACGTTTGTAGTTTCTCATTGAAATCAACTTCATCAAAACGGTTTATGGGGCGCACGTGATTGTTAAATTTTCGCGTAAGTTATTGATCGCGGGCTTATTAAACGTACTTGACTAAACATTTTCTTTGAACGCAGTTCTAAAGCACTATTTGTTTCGGTGTTACTTTTGCGCGGGCCTGTTTGACTATTCTGAGATCATTGTTACAGTATAATTCAAGTTAATTTAATCTTTCCTCTGAGGTGCTTGTTTGGGAAGAAACTATTCGTTGTCAAATAACGTTCCAAAACCGTGCGTGGCTTTGCATTTTGATTCTAATATTTCAGCTTTGTCCATATGTATCGTGATGTGTTGGGTTATCAATTCACCCGGCTGCCCCGGGTTGAATTGACCGTAACCTGCTTTAGTTGATTCAGTTACGTCTGATTTTTCTTTTCACTGATTACCCATTTCGTTGTTTTACGAATAACTACTATATTACGTTGCATAGTGAAAATTCACCGCATTTGATTAAGTAAAGCCGTGTAACACCAGTCATAATGATGAGACTTTATTTAGCCTTGTCTTTTTCCTAATTGGCGAATAAAAAAAATCACAGTTTACGTCATCAAAACCATAAGATCGCTTCAGTGATGCACATTATCTTCTAAAAACGCACCCACAACGCATGAGTCAAATACACATTGGATAGTGATCTTCACTAAACAAGACAAACGAGCAGCCAGTCTATCGATTGTCGAGGGATTATTTGACTTTTTCTATTGCCCTGGATGCCTCCACATTGGGAAACTAGTCCCCCCCCTCGACTTAGTTATCGGTGAGAGAATACGCCGATTTTCATCAATCGACGTTGTATAAAATGGATGTGTACTCAAAACTGAGCTCTCGTTGAAAGTATGTGATCTGTAATGACGAAAAACATTTCAGTCTGGACAGTTATAATGCATAATGCTGATTCTGACATGGTCTTCGAAGGGGTAAAATGTGCTTTAGCAAAAATACCGGTTACAAGCGATCAGTGGTGATTTGCGTTTGTTATCATTTGCGAGTTTCAGTGAATTGGCTAACCTGAATGATGAACAAAATGAAAATGTCAACACATTTGACTTTTTATCAAGGCATGTGCGCCGGAAACGTAAGTAACTCACTTCAATGTACATGTTCCCTATCGCAATACAGAGTTCTTATTTGTGGAATACACATGTTAGACTAGCTTGTCTATAGTTCGGATAAAAACCTGAGCAATAATCTCTTAGGCGCACTTACTCTACAACCATGAAAACCTACAGCGATATATAGCTCAACAACGGAATTAACTGTTGTATCAAAGCGAGCATTGAATGACCTTCATATTTGGTTCATTCATAATAAGTATGAAAAGTCCTTACGGGATTTTGAGGCAAACTGGTTGGGATACGTCTTACTAACCTCCTTCTGTAGACCACACGTGGTCTTAAGTTTTTGCTGTGTTCACTTGTGTGAATTTCTTCAGGGTCCTTTTAGAACTAGACTAATTTCAAATAAGTTTTCACTTTTGCGGCTTGGAATGACCTCCGTTTATCAAAGGCGAAGTGTGCACTCTGTGAAGTGATGCAGCCAAGTTATCTACAAACTATTGGTTGGTCTTAGAGATTTGACATTGACCACATATGTATATAGTACTGCAGAGCGCATATAAACCACTATGTACTACAAATTCTAATTCTCCGCGATTGCCTGGTCATGAATCGAATCTGCTTATCGCATAATTATTTTCCACGGAATAAAGGTAACCACTTCGCATCATGTAAAACCAATCCCGTTATCTCTGAGATAGCCTCCTCAAGCGGCAGTAAAGTACGGTTTTACACACGTTACGAATTGTGATATCGTGTTCATTGTTTGGTTTATACCTGCCGTCTCACGGTTTGTGTGCTAGGGCTGATTTCTATCTTACCCGTTTCCAACTGGTACATCGTAACCTCGTAGTTGCTCGGGAATTGTCTTCCCTTCACGCGAATTTTCTGGATGATTTTAATTTCCTTGCCTTCACAAAAGGCGTTTAACGGCTTTTTGTATGTGCAAAGAGACAGAGCCGACAATAGTTTTGACTAACCTATACTGTTTCGGGTTGCCTGTTGAGATTTCTTGACCTATGCTGCTATCTTGATATGGTGGTCAGGTTTGTGCACTGCATCGATCCGGAGGTTTATGCTGACGAGGAATTCTGTCTTTGTCAGACAGGCCAAAGGGGAACAGTCAGACAAAAAGCAGATGCACTCATAAAGTTGTGTGTCACACTACTGACCGCGTGGGAGTGCTTAGGTAGCGAGGCACGATCCTATGGGCATACAATAGGAATATTTTTATAGTTGGGGCATTCCTTTCTTCCGAATCAGGAAGAAGAGGGTTAAAAAAGGTATCCTCGAAAAAAAGAGCACTCCGATCGCCCAACGGTTGACCGTGACCGCCGGCGTAATATCCAATACGGTCGAAAACCATTCTGTATTATCCGAAAGCCTGATGTAGTTTCGAATTCATTCACTATGCGCAACAGTGTTCAGAATCAGACATCAATGTCTTATTCACTGGCCCTCGGGCTAGGCGAGCTCCTTACTGCCAAGTGAGTCAGACTCTTGAGTCATTGGCTCCGGGTAGGGTCACCCAAGAGAACCCTGTATCCTGTTGTCTCGCATATCAGACTTTTGAGTCAGAGACTCGTGGTGGGGTCCTTCAAGTCAACCCACTTTCACAGCGTAGACGACCGGAAAGCAACGGAATTTATTGTTCCCCCGACGGAGACATTATTCACCCATTGCACCTTTCTTCTTCTATTTTGACCCAGAAGTTTTCTGCCCTCTCCTTTGCCTTCGGCGATGATTGGCTTTTAGGGCCATGACATGACATGGCGCCTTCAATGTCCGCACTCTCCGACAAGTCGGTCAGCATACTGTTCTGGCAATTACTGTCTCAAGCTTCGAGCTTGATGTGTGTTGTGTGTCAGAGATGCGAATCTACGATTCTAGCACGGTTATCCATTTGAGCTCACCTCTAGGTAATTGTCGATCCAAGCGTTTTTCTCTCTCTCAGGGTTTCCGATGACGTCGAAACTGAATCTGGTGGTCAGGCTGGAGTGGAAATCGCATTGAGTTCCACAGCAGAGCAATGCTTGCTCGATTGGACCCCAGTGCCCAGTCACTTGTACGCCGTCAGACTCAATACATGGATTAAAGTCTGTCGACGCAAATCAGAAAATTATTGCGTATTCATTATATCGGTGTATACTCCTACGGACGACTGTTCGGATGCTATAAAAAACGCGTTCTATGACGCCCTCGTTGACCTCCTGAAACAGACTAAACAATCCGACATAATCATACTAGCGGACGATTTGAGTACTTAGTTTGGTCTTCTTTCTTCAGATGAGAAGCGGCTTGGATTTATGTTTGATATCCGTGCACAGCGCACTAACAATGGCGAATGACTGCTGCAGCTGTGTGCCTGTCTCGGTTGTCCACATTTCGGGCACCGCATTCCAACACAGGAGAGACACTATACTACATGGAGACCATCCTGTACTTCTCAGCCGTGTACACAGTTGGATCATATTGCAGTCAGTTACAGGTGGCGTCACTCGGTTAAAGACTGTCGTGCTTCATGGGCAACCACTTGGATTCGGAACATGCTGTTGTGCACGAGCGTTTTGCTTTTTCATTTGTCCTGAGGTCATACATTTGTCAATACAAAGTGCTTCATTAATATTCAAGCGAGAGGGGAGTGTCAGGAACGCTTACCAAGAAGCATTGGTGAACAAGTGGCCCAGTTCGAGTCAGGTGAGAGATCCTAACTAACACTGAGAACAAGTCGCAGTGGCTATGAAGACATGTTGTGAGGAGGTATGTTCCCAACAAGCTGTTCGGTTGCGACAGACCTGGATTTCTGTCACATAGGTGAACCTCATGAACAAGCGTCACTCGATTCCACCTGATTCTGAATATGATGACGACCGTCGAGAACTCAAACGCAAGCTGACTGAAAGTTTGCGCAAAGACCTTGAGTACCACTTGGTCGAACAGTGGGAAGAGATGGAAAGAGCCTTTGTATCTGGCAACATCAGAAGGCTTTTCATTATAATTCGTGGTGGTACTGGTCGTCGGGTTGGTGTATGTGAGACCACATGTGAAAAGGTTGGTTCACTCATCACCAGTCAATCGTACCGACTTGACAGATAGGCTGAATATTTTGAAGAACAGTTCAGCTGGCCTCAACCATATCATGTGGACGACGTGACCCGAATGATGAATTATTGAGTTCCAGACAGCCTTCCGTCGGAAGCAGAAGTGGTCCTGGAGCTCAAGTTGTTGAGGCGTAATAAGGCTCCTGAACCAGACCTCCTCTCTTCTATTTTCTAGGATAGCCCTCCGTCGGAAACAGAATTGATCTTGGAGCCTGAGTTATTGGAGCGTAACAAGACCCCTGGTCCAGACTTCCTCTCTTCTTCTCTTTCCAATGATGACCGGGAGAAATTGACGTCGGAACTTATGAAAATCCTTCATACGGCTTGGGAAACTGAAGAGGTACCTGGTGATTGGTGCTTATCAACAGTAATTCCCGTTTTCAAAACGTGAGCCCGAAGTTTATGTGACAACGACAAACAGATCAGTCTAGTGTCTGTTGCATGCAAGTTACTCATTTGCCTCATTTCACATCGGCCCACTGAGCCCAGAGTAAGTCAGATGCGTGAAGAACAGACAGGATTGCGATCCGGCCGGTGGTGTGTTGATCACATTTTCACCTTACGACGGATTTTGGAACATCTATACTCTTGTGGGCAGCCGAAGGTCTTGGTCTTTTCGGACCTAAAGGCTGGTTTCGATTCAGTTGTTCCTTACGTGATCTGGAGCTGTCTCCTTCGCAGCGGAGTACCAAGGAAGTACGTGAATCTATTGAGATCACTGTAGGCTCACTCTACAAGCAGGGCAACAGATTATGGACAACCGTCTCGGGCGTTCATCACTTCTAGTGGTGTTCGTCAGGTGTATCCGATTTCTCCCTTCCTGTTCAATGTTGTCATGGACGACATTCTAGAGAGTGCGTTCCAGGAATCCAGTGGGTTTGGTGTTGAGCTTCTTCCTGGCGCTAGATTGACCGATCTGGAGTACGCGGACGACATTGTCTTACGTATCTCCTCTGCCAAAGACATGCAGACCATGCTGGACAAGGTGAGTGATCGGGCTGGTTTGTATGAAATGCGCTTTGCATCTTCATATTGCAAAGTGCCGGTTCAGGACTGGGACATTTCCACTCCTACTTATTTCATTGCAGGTAATTCACTGGAGACTGTGGACAGGTTCACGTACTTTGGTGGCACTACCTCGTCAGCCTGTAATATTATTGATGAGATATCAGCAAGGATAGCAAAAGCACGAGTTGTCTTTGCCAACCTGCGTCATCTGTTGCATCGTAAAGACGTTCGGTTGTCGCTAAAAGGAAGGGTATGTAATGCTTGTGTACGTTCTGTTTTACTCTATGGTTCGGGAACGTGACCTGTTCGCAAGGAGGATATCAACTGTCTTGTTGTGTTTGACCATCGTTGTCTCCGTCAATTAGCTCATATCGAGTCTATTGGTCGCGTGAGCAACGCAGCCGTTCGCCGGCGCGTATTCCGGAACGTTCGGGAAGCGCGACCAATTGGTCAACTAATCACTTTACACATCCTGCGATGATTGGATCATGTACTGCGCATATCAACTGAATGTTCACTTTAACGGGCATTACACACTGAGACCACCAACAGTTGGGTGAAACGGCGCGGTGGTCAGGCAACAACATGATCACGAAATATGAAGATCTTGACTGTTTCATTCAGCAAAGTTGGTAAGTATGGTTTGCCTGGTTGGGGTCCTCGTGATCACTCAAACCGTTGGTTGCAGACGCTATCTGTGGTGGCTGTGTGTCGCTGTCAACGGCCTACCTGCATCCATGCGATTTATAATTCTTCCGCTTAGTGTTCTTTTAATAATTTTCAAACTTCTTAGTAACGTATTGTTCTAAGATTTTCCACGTCAATTTTGAGTTGAGCTGCGGTCCGAGCCACATTTCCTCTTGATCAGGCTCATAGCTGCTATCATGATGATGATCATCTCTCTAGAACCCTTAGACGTCATACCTGTCATCAACTACTGGTCATCTATCAATTTCAACTTTGTCCCACTTCGGAGTGCTATTCACACACATGGGATGGATGCAACAGTATGTCCTTCTTTTTTCTGGATATTGTTCAAGACAGAGGTTTGTGTCCCGTTAACGATCTACCCATTACTTGCGGTCTTCAATCACTGTATCACCTCACATGGGTCGTTAGTCTTTTTTTGTGCTGGAATTTTCCCGTTAATGGCTTTCTGGAGCTAGTTGACCGTTTGTTTCATTTATTTTAGTCGTTGTATGCATTAATATATGCTAATTCTTCCATATCAGATAACATTCTTACGTCGTCACAGTGACTTTTACTTTTCAGACTGGAAGAATATCCGGTTGATTTTTCGAGCGCCAATCTAGTCCACCTGATTCGATCTAGATGACCAAAGGGACATGATAACTCTAAACGACAAACTGATATTTACGTAAAGACAAAACACCACCCAGGTACTTAAGTAACTTGAACGGGTTCTGACCTGTAAGTTTAATGCATACTACAGCCTCATCGTTTGAGTTAGTTGAATGAAAGGCGTTAAGAGCACCAGACTACGGGTCAAAACATAATATAAAACCAGAAACGGTATGTGTATGAATTTGCTGAACGCCTAAACTGTTTCGATCGGGATCATGTAGGTATCTTATTTAAATGTGTCTAATCAACAATCGTCACACTGTGATAGCAGTGTGTGTGTGCTATGTTTGAAGTTCAATGAGTGAAGACTATCTGCCTCATTGGTCTTTACTTACTTAAACATGTCTCAGTCCTAAAACGGAGTGTCGGTTGCTGATTAGACACACTTCAATAATTTGTCAATATACCGCGGATCTTTACAATTGCTTGGTTACCACTTCGTATTGGTAACTATCAAGTACAAACGGAATGTTGTTCGAGCACGTAACACATCTGAAGTTCTTCAAATTCACACAAGAACAACACCGCCTTGAACATCGTTCCTGATTTTGTATTCTGCTTAAACCTGTAGTCTGCTACAGCCATCACTTATTATTCAGGTAAACTAAGCCTGTTACGTAACCTACGAGGCCGCATTAAAAATCATTTCACTATCGACATGTAGGTTGCACAGCGGACGGTTGACTTAAACGCCTCATGTGATTTAATATCGATTGAGTGCTGTCGACGTGGTTGCATTGACTCTTTCGTTAGTATACGTTGGAGACATGGGCAAGTGGTGAAACTGTTTTGGCAAGTCTGCCGTTGGAAAACCGAGGTTTTAGAGATGAAAATCGGGATCAGCAGATTTTAGCTTAGATTGCTAAGTGTTATATGGCCACTATTCATAGTGCTGTGTATCGCACGAAATCGTCCCATCGTAAGTTTATTTAATATACCCTGGATCCGGTTATGATTACCGTGTGCTTGTCAGTCGTTCGTTATGTTATGTCAATTCTGCCTGTTACTAAAGACGACGCATTTCACGCCAACTGTTCCGTAGTGAATTCACGTTGACTCCGACAACTGTCATGTGTAGATCAGTAACGAATCAATACATTTTTCCGTTTACGTTGGTATGTGTACACACTCTAGACTGTCTTGTTGCGTAAATCATTATCTCTCTCTACAGGAATGAAAGTGCACTTTTGGCCTGCATATCATGAAACGACATATCGTAACGTCTTCTGTCACAGTAGTGCTCTTACATTTCCTAGTCATTTGAACAGTACTCTTCTTCCTGTAGACGTGTTCATTTATGAAAGATACAATCTACATGAGACTGAAATGGTTTGGAAATGTTGATCTGTGTTTGATGGTTTAGAAAAAATGTTTACCCATAGTAAAATGGTTTCATCTGGTCATTTTGAGTAGTCTGCCATTGTTAAAGTTATAAACAAGAAAAAAGTTGGTCAAATTTTAGGATGACTAGGAAGTAAAACAAAGGCTCAATTACAAGCTGCCTGATTCGGTATAGAGACACCTGAGCATGTGACATATATCAGGTGACAACAAAAAGTCAATCGCAAACCTACCTTACTGGACTGATTTTCATGTTCGGGCTATAGGAAGAGTTTGTTTGGCGCCTTGAATGCACGTAACGAGTATGTGCCTAAAGTCTCTATGCACTGATAATCGTGCAACATCGGACACTCACGGACGCTAAATCACTGTTATCTGTAGGTTGAGTAATTCATTTCGTGTAACTTCAACGAGTTATTCCTGAGGGGATAATTTGAGCCAAGTGTAAACAGTTTTTGTAACGAACGGTGTGATTGGTTGTGTACGATGAGATTAACTCGCCTCTGGTGTGCCGATACTACACTGAGCATTATCCAATTTTGAGTAGCCTGTTAGAATGTGGTGATGTGCTAGACGCTTTGCTACGTCCTCGTTCGTGGACATTGGTGCTCAGTTTCTCGTTTTCAGCAACAGCACAGATGGTGAATATACATCTTCTTATAGATGATCGTAATAAACAAGGGGTGGTTTTCTGAGGCCCAGCCTCCTAAACTGTTTCTGATTGTCTGATATTGTTAGCCATGGGCCAAATTTTCTTGTCCTTAACCAATTATAGCCATTTGGGGTTGGCAATCTATAAACTTTTGGGCTAAACTTTTTATACATTCAGCCGGTTGTTTAACCTTCCGGTATCGTTGTTTACTAGCAAATACATTCTGAGCTCGCGAACAGCCAAACATTTGTATTTCAACTTTCGGTTGTGTAAATCATTATCGTTTTTGTTTCACAATAACGTTACACGATAGCTTTTCGTTGAGAGTTGCGATCTCTGTCCGACTGGCGTTTGTCGTGTTTTAGACGTTATCGAGTCATATTTCAGATGATCCAAACCGTGAAAAGAACACAGGGACTTCTACAGTCTATATTGACACTACAGCTTTGTAACACTGGCTTGACATGTCTTAGTGTTGTCATTCCAGTACGTCTGCTCAGATTAAGGTTTACGGCGAACTATCTGACATTTTCAGCACCAGGAGCGGCGTACGTCAAGGCTGTCCCCTTTCATCATTTTTGTTCAAGTTCGTCATAGACGATATAATGGAGGACTGTCTGCGGTACTCACGGGATGCCGGCGTGGACCTCTTACCCGGTGAAAGACTGACTGGTCTTGATAATGCTGACGACAAGGTGTTGCTGTTTGACAACCTTAAAGCGGCACTAGCAAAGCTGAACGCAATTTCACGTTCTGCTAAGTACTCCGGAATGCGCTTTGCAGCCTCAAAATGCAAAGTGGTTTTTCAAGATTGTTGTGCTTACGTAGATTTAATGTTATATAATGAAGTCATGGAGGTTGTTGACCGGTTTGTATATCTGGGGAGCTGCATCAGCGACGGCGGCGGAGGTGTAGGGGATGAAATAGAGGCGCGTATTTCTAAGGCTAGGTCAAAGTTTACTAATCTGAGGCACCTATGGCGACAGAGCGGTATTTCTTTGAAACTTATGGGTCGCGTATATCAGACAAGAGTGAGGGCTGTATTACTTTACGGCAGCGAAACCTGACCGCTCAGGGTAGAAGACGTGAACCGTCTTCATCGATGTCTGCGTTCAGTCGCTCGCACCGGGTGGCACCAGCGAGTGAGCAACGAGGAGGTTAGGAAGCGGGTGTTTGACACTGATTGTCAAACGAGTTCTTTTGTTCAGTCACTACATTTGCACAGACTTAGATGGTCAGGTCATGTACTGAGAATGCCAGCTAGTCGTTTGTCACACCGAGCACTGTTTGCCGACGCTGCTGTCGATTGGCACAAGGTGCGAAGTAGACAGATGATGACCTGGCGTAGACAAATGAAATCGTTCACGAAGAGGTTGGTCAGTGTAGATCGGGTTTGTCTTCTTGCCTGGAGCACTCGCGGCTCACAGAGTCGGTGGCTTGAGGAGTTAGGTGAGATGGCGGCTAACCCAGCTCAGTGACGTGAATGTTGTCGTTGTTTGGTCGAGTTGTCTGTGAAGTGAGTGCACTTAATGACGCGGGGCAGTGAAATCCGTGAGGAAGCTGTCTTGCTGATGACGCCTTACTTTCATTTACAGCTCGGTTGTTTGTTTGCAAGGTGTAGGCGCCTTGATGTTGTATGTTTAACTATAAACGTGGCTATTTTGTAGTGGCTAGGTCTCCTCCCCTTTCCCTTTCTGTTTCTTCTCTTTTCCTATACATGGTCTTTTCTTTCTTTTTTTCTTCGTGGCTGTGTGGCAGTTAAGCATCAATATGAACCACTGATGTTTTGCTGTCTCCGATGATGATAATGATGAGCCTTGTCATTCTCGTCAAGCTCCAACAACGGAAGAGGCATATCTGCTCCGTTTCCCTATTTCATTTGGTCAATTTTGGCCACTCATCTTCATACAATGTCGAGCTCTTCGCTGCCAGACTTTACTATCTAGACTACTCTCGAATCTGCTCTTACTGTGTGATTATCTGAACACTAACCTTGAAATGCATAGTTTGCTTTTGACGAGTCAGAATTCTTGTTTAAGTTCGCATAGTTCATCCTGAATGGCGAAACTTCAGCTACCTGTACCATCACACTCATACGTTCGCTAAGAACGACCGTGTGCCTAAGCAGAAGGTACTGTGGCCTGGCCACCATTCACCACAGTGACGTGAGATTGCCTAAAATGGGAAAGTGGGTTGAAAAGTATAAAATTTGATAGAGCTATAGCTTGGAACGTTATAAATGCGGGCACGCCATTGAATTAAGCCCATCGCTATCCCGAATAGCTTTTCTAGAAAGAAGTTTGTGTTCACGAGGACCCCAATTAAGTGGGCTACACCAACCCACTTTACCCTACGAAACGGTTAGACGACGTGAAGCGAATAGTTGAAAAGCGGAGCAGGTATCTCCAGCTTTCCAAAACACCCGCTGACAAACGGCTGAATTACTCACACGGTCATTTCCATTGGTGGGGCCAGTGGGTAGATACAACGGTGTTTTATATTTTTGTCGCCAACACGCCACGTGTCCGACCCACGGAACAAAACAAAATGCACACAAGCATTATATGCTCTTCCTTTCAACAACAAACAGACGTTTTTTGGATGCAACAGATGATTCAGGCTGTAAAAGTAACACGTGCCTCAAAATCACCACTGATACCTCATCTACAATACAATAAACTGAGGTGATAGAGCTACTCAAGTATGTGAGACTGTTCACACTCTCGAGTAGATTGTCTGCAATCAACAACGTGAGAATAGGAATGCCACAGTCTTGAAGCAGCACTTTGTACCTTGAAGGTGCAAAGCTCATACGACGAAAACCAGCTCAGTCAGTCACGTTGTTTAGTATGATTTTCGGCAGAGGTGCAGAACAAAACATTTCCGTTCATACAATCCATATCGGTCAACCTAGCGTCAGGAGGAAACTCAACAATAAGCTCAGTGGATTCCTCATGTGCACATGACAAAATGTCGTCCATGACAAAATTGGTCAGGTAACAGGGAGAACGGACATACCAGGCAAACAGGACTGGAAGTGTTGTACACTCGAGACAGTTGTCAATAAGCTCTCATCTTGCTTGCAGAATTCGGATATTGTGGTTTCAACAGATTTGCGTATTTCTCTGAAACCCCCTCGCAAATAAGGCGGTTTCAAGAAGCGTTATGAGCAACCAAATCGAAGGAAATCTTTCGGTATAAAACACAATGACCTTCGGCTGCCTTTAAGATGGTTGGTGCTGCAATATCAGTCGCAAGTTAAAATGTGATTAATGCTTCCTCGATCGGATCGAAATCCTGCTTGTTCTTCACGTACATAACTTTCTCCGAGTCTAGCCAGCCCACGTAATATAAGGCTAGTGAGTAATTTGGACATACTAGGTACTACACTGATGTCTCCATGATTGCTATGTAGACGTCGAACTTCCTTTTTGAAAACGAGAGTCAATGTTGATAAGTGTCTAGCACGAAGTACCTATCTAGTTTTTGAAACCGTCTGAAAGAGTTTCGTCACTTCTGATATCAACCTTTGTCCACCACCCTTTAGAAGAGTGGAGATTTAGTCCAGTAGACGTGAAACGCTTCAACAACTTAGGTTCTAGAGCCACTTCTGCTTGCGATGGACTACTATCTGGAACGCATTCGGATTCCGTTGTCTATATGGTCCTGTTGAGGCCAACTGAACTGTTTCTTGGGGTATTCAGTTCGCCTATCAAGTCCATGCGCCTGGGTGATGATAACGAAACCAACTTCTTCACATATGAGCTCGCTTACACCGACTAGACAACCCGTACATCTACGAATCAGGGAGAATGGTTGTTTGCTGTTTTGGGAGAAAATGGTCTGCCATCGTTTATTTGCTTGTTCAATCAAGCGATTCTGATGGTCTTTTTAGCATCCTTCAATCAGTTTACATTTGTGATTCCGATGGCCGTCATCGAATTCTGTTTTTTTTTTTTGTGTGAGTAGGATTCGACTACTCTCCTTGGCGCGTAGCTCTGTGATAATCATTTTGGCCGGAGATGAATGCTCAGGCCAGCCATTTAAGTGACATCGTGTATGCCACTGAATCAGACCTGGTCTCAGGTAGACCACGTAGCTGCTTATCAGAGGTGTCGTGGCCCTATTCGGAGCACATACGTAGATTCAGACTATGCATTGGTATGTTGTTTTGTTCTTACTTTTGGCGGACAACGACGCCACCGACAACAACGGTTGGCTTTTGGGGAACTGGCTGTGTCGTCGGTAAACCATAAGT
This sequence comes from Paragonimus skrjabini miyazakii, assembly GCA_014338405.1. Classification (NCBI taxonomy): domain Eukaryota; kingdom Metazoa; phylum Platyhelminthes; class Trematoda; order Plagiorchiida; family Troglotrematidae; genus Paragonimus; species Paragonimus skrjabini miyazakii. The sequence goes on along the minus strand of JTDE01001001.1, from coordinate 163,780 downwards.
ACCTAATGAACTTCGGATGCAGGCTCCACGATTCTAACCCGGAAGATCCTAATGGCTGTTGGACCTCAGTCGCACAGGTCATCCATGGAGCTGATATTATAACATGCGGCACATTGACGTGTTGACTGAACAAACAGTGGATCTCGGAAAAATCTCTGGAGTTGTTAGGTGTCACATGGAGCATTCCTCCTGGCAGTTCATATAGTAGGTTTAGGAGGGATATCGGTTGTGAGCTGAGGTGTAGCATGATCGTGGACCGTGAGGTTTGGCTATTGGGGAAAGTTGAAGTAGGGGAAACTGCTTTTGTTTCAGAGAACACTTAGACTCTTCAATGTTATCCGTGTTACTTGATCAGGGCGTTTGTCTGTCACTGAATCTATCACTTATCCATAATAAGTTCAGAAGGTTAGAACAGTGGACTGATTTAGCTGCCGTCCTGTTTCTGCTGTGTTACCAATAGAAACTTACAATGTGGTATCTTGGTGGGTAGATTTGGAACGACCCGCTAAGACTGAATTTCGCAATTACATTCTAGCTCTCAAATGTAATAGGGTTGCTGACCAAGATGATCTCTTCGCAGCACTTCAACGGAGGGAGACAGTTTTTGGCAGAGGTCTTAATTTGGTTGTTCCGGCTTGTGGGAATTACGGAGTACATTCGTTTTTGCTTGGTCCACTCGATTATGGTTCCAGTATTGAAGAGAGTTGTGCGAGGCTCTTTCGAAAACCGGATAAGGATATATTGCTAATAATGTCACTGTTCACCAAATTCTGGAATAGCGTCATATATACCGCCGACGAACACTTACCTCATTTTTCGACAATAAAGGTGTGTTTGACTCAGTGGATCGGTGTGCATTTTTAGAGTCGCTTAAACGCAGAGGTGTACCGACCAAGTATGTGAACATACTGTCGGTGATTTATTCCCTTGGTTTAGCTCAGGTTAGGGTTTACGGCGAGCTGTCTGACAGTTTTAGCATTGTGAGCGATGTACGTCAAGTCTGTCTACTTTCCTCATTTGCTTAAGTTTGTGTTAGACTAAATAATGGATGACTGCCTGAGACATTCATTCGGCGTGGACATCCTCACTGGTGGGATGCTTGTTGGTATTGGTTATGCTGATGACAAGGTGTTGTTGTTCGACAGTTTTCACGTAGCGCAGACAACTAAACGTTTCGGAATGTGCTTTGTAGTCCTGTGGTGTGAAGTTCCTCTGCAAGACTACTGTGATGACGTGGATTTGATGTTGGATAATGAAGTTATGGTTGTTGTTATTACCTAATTTGTGTCTTCAGGATGGTGTATCATTGGTGGAGGATGTATAGAGAGTGAAATTGAAGCGTATTCCTGTGAGGATAGGATAGTATTCGCTTATCTTGGACATCTCTGGCGACAGGGGCATCTCTCTGAGGCTCAAGGATCGTTTATGTGAGGGTACTGTTAGGACTGTGTTACACTGCAGCTCTGAAACATGATAACTTCTGGTGGTTGATGTGAACTGTTTCGAGGTATTTGACCATTGATGTCTGCGTATGGTCGCTGATTTTGGGTAGCACCAACTGGTGCGGAGCGAAGAGTTCAAGATGGCGTGTTTGGTGGTGGTTTCCCAGCGAGTATTTTTGTCCAGTCTTTAGATTTGCATTAACTTAGATTGTTAGCTGCGTACTTGGGATACCGGCTAGTCTGTTGCACCCAACACTCTACGAATGCTGTGGCTGACTGTCGTAAATTGCAAGGTGGACATAGAGTGATTCGGCTTAGTGGAATGAGACCGTTCACCACGGGGTGGTCCACTGTCGGTCAGCTTCGTTTCCCATGCTGAGGCTCTCTTGACTCACAAACTGTGTGACCGGAGATTTAGTGTGAGATGTTGGGTAATCTGGCTTAACTGTGTGATTGTTTTTGTCGTTTTCCCGAATTGTCTGTGAAGTGAATGCACGCTTTGCCGCAGAGCGATGTTTACTATAAATGAGGTGTCTTTTTGATATAATCTTGATTTCATCAATAGTTTTGCCAGTTTTCCAGTGTGTTTTTATCCGTTTTAATCTGGATTTACTCATTTTTCATAGTTACATTTCTTTTCTTTCTCCTTCTGTATCCAGCTTGCTTTTTCTTGGTTGTATATCATTTTTTTTACAGCAATGCCTACTGATATATTGTTTGCAATGGAGTGGTTGTAATGAAATTCAAGAACACTGTACTAGATTTTCCCAACGAAAAAGCTGTATTTTATATCCACTTAATTGCTCATTGAGCTCTAAAGGAATGGATTCGGATGCGTTGATATTTCTTCTGTGTAGTTGGTCACTAAACATTGCATGTTCTGATTCGAACGTACCGTAGCTCCTGTGTGAATCGTGTTGCGGGATTTGATAAAGTTTGAGATTGGTTTGAGAATGAGTGACTGTTATTTCCTGCGGGTTCTTTCGTTGATTGTTTTGCTTGCTTGCAAAGATAATCTGTCGAAAAATGTGTGTCAATCACATGTACTTTTTTTGCGATATATTTCTGTAAAGACGTACATGCTGTCCCGATATCAGTCTTCTTCTGGTGGTAAATCTTGAGTATTCAATTCTGGATGCGAAATGAGAACTTAATCTGAAATCACGCGGTTCAATGCAGTTAACGACTTCGTTCAGATTGCATGCCAGTGTTTTCTGTTGTTTTTCTATAGGATCTGGATGATTGGAGACAGAGACGTCGGAGAGTGTCCAGACAACAGGCAACCAAAATGATGTCGTTCGAGGAAATACAGGAAGAAGAGGAACGTAAACGTCGCGAGGCTATTCGGGATCGTATGCGAAGAATAAAGTAATCTGATTATTTGGGCTGTGTTCACAAACCTTCTCGGTACTTTTTATGTCATTTTTGTCGTGTACACTTTCGTCCAGATTGTGAAGGAGTTGTGGTATGTTGTTTTGTTATTGAATTTTCATCCTGAACTTTATTAATACCGTAAATTGATGTCTGTTTCGTACCAGTTGGTTGCGCACCCTGAGGCGACACACTCCTACCTTTACACCATGCCGTGTGATGTTGAGCTCTAACTCTGGTGTATCCTTATAGTAACGGACAATAACAGATACGAATTAAAAAGGACCTCGAGATTACCAATTTATGAGGTCATTATCAACCAGCAGCGTGATTGGTCTCTGGGCTTCCAACCTGACAGACACTACTGTCCAGCGTTGCTCATCAGTACGATCCAGGTATTCATAACTCAAGATCATACCATCACCGGTTACCGTGTATTTTTCTTGACTGCCAACAGCTATATCTGTTATTAGACGGCGCGGTTGATGCTCTTTTTGTATGTGATGTATCTGGCTGAACTGTTACAGATGACGATCTAACACTGAATGCCACTGGATAAAATGAGTGGATTTGCCAGGTGCCTGGGTTGTTGAGCAAGTTGGGTCGCTTTGTTTCTTAATGACCTTATCCGTAATTTCCAGTGGGGGGCGTCTCTGCTACTCCGTGGACAGCAAAGATAGTGACTGTACCACGCGATTTAACCATTCTCGTAAGCAACACGCCAATAGCCCATCACAGTGACCGAAGCCAAAGAAAGTCCGCACAAAACACTCACCACAGGAAGCTCGCGTTGCACCACCTATGGTTTCACTCACACACCACATGTCTGGTGCAAACCCGAATGAATAAGACCAAAATGTTTGTAGGCGGAGGCCCTTGTGATCCAGCCGGCCAGTGCTGGTTAGCCAGTTTGTAGACTGGTACGACAGTGGAAGCATTATCTCTTTCGTGTGCAAAAACGAATAGACTTCAACGGTGGTGTGGCAGAAAGGTGTCCAGTAAGGCACGATCTTTATTGTCTAACTCGCTCATTCCCACATCGCGCTTGCGGTTATGGAACGGAATTCCTGCCCACAACAGGGCGGCGGTTTCCACTCACACTTCGTGTGTACTTCTGTCTGGTTTGTATGTGTGGCTGGTGCCCTCTTTCGTGGTTTTTTTTGCCTTCCATTTCTCCTCCTTTCGTATGGTTTCGTTGCGCGATGGCTCCTCCGATCGCTTGTGTTGTCCACAATCTACTTGCTGGGGGTCTTTGGACACACTTTATGGCTGCGTTGAAATATTCCACCGAGTGTTGAGATAATCGCGCCTCCGATTTCGTCATCCATCATAATGGGACCTAAGTTAAGAAGATGGAAAGTGAACACATAGGACAAGACACAGTTCAATATAGGAATACATGTTATTACACTCTAGAATGAATATGGAGGAAGAACAAAATTCAGGGTTGAACGGACAAACAAACAAAACGTTCATCATAAAACGTAGCAGAAGAAGAGGAATGATAGAAGTCCACAGTTACCCGGATTTCTGAAGAGGAAAACGGGTGATTTACCGGATGACGGCAGTCATTAGTTGTTACAAACGAAAGAAACGTATGTAACAGGCCTAATTTAATTGCGCTGAATATACTCAACGTCCCTTCATCGACATCATACTATGGTGACGTTGATCATCTTACTATCCGAGACGGCCAGCGTGTTCGCGGCGGCATTCATCGTAACATCATATAGTCACGTCACTACGACCTACGGCATCTATGGTTCTTTTGTACATCACGCAATTCATTTAACGACCGGGCATTTATTACACTTTAAGCCTTCGGGCATTCTTCCGGTTCATATTCCCCCAGACCGTCCGGTTCAAGGCCAAGTCCTGCCAAGATCTAAAACCAATAGTACAACGTGAAACAATTACCCTGATAACATCCTGGTATCCCAGTTCTTGACCACCAAGATTTCGCTTACTTGATTTCACCTGCTATCAGTATTGTTTGCGTTGATAGGGATTTCCGGTGTAAGCACAGTAGCCGACAGAAGGTTGAAAAAAACGTTCTCACTTGTGTTGATATCCGAACCCAATTTGACTACCGTGATCAGCCGATAAAGTCCATCTTCGCTGTGTGTAAATAGCGCACTATAATTTGCGAACGAAAGCATGCGCATTGTGAAAGTACGTATCTGGGTTGGGGCGCCAAAATGTCAAATGTTCAGCAATAGGCAATCCCTGCGACATTCAACTTCAACATCGTCCTCAGAGTTCTGAAGAGCGACTGTCAACAATACAGTTAAATTTGAATTCACTGGAGTTGGGGCTAGGAAAAAACCCTGCTTTATGCCACTAACAGTGTCAAAATCATCGGAGACGTTGGCCTGTAAGACTTCTGCATTGAGTTGGTTCATCAAAATTCTTGCTACTGCTATTCCGTCGCAGCTCAATAGACTGATGCCTTGAAAACTGCCGGCTCATTGCTCGCTATGTTTACTTTTAAACAAAGGCACGATGTAGGCATCCTTGAACTCTTAAGGGATTACTTCCTGTTCCCAGCTGAAGTAAACCAATTGGATCAAAGCATGCTCCAAAACTAGGTTGCTACTCTTTAGAATTCTCTCTGGTAATTCATCTTTACCTGTGGCTTTTCTGTTTCACAGTTGTTCAGTAGCTGTCTACATCTTCTAAATCTGGGTCGAGACGGAGTGATTCCTTGATATTTTATTGTGACAGGCTGTTCATGCTCATCCAATTAATAGCAGCAAACCGGTTTATTAGGTCACAAAAATTCTCGCGTGAGACTTCCATGATATCCCCCGGTCGAATGCACGAAAAGGAAGAGTCAGTTAGTGCTTTAACATGGATAGGCCAAAATTCATCTTAAACGAACCGTAGGACTCGCTGTATTGTGGGCATTCAGTGTAGCTATGCCCTAATTCACCTTGCTTTCCCCATAAGTCATCCTTGATTTTGTGAAACTGTTCGGCTTGTTGACGGCGAACACTATTGGGTGTGGTTCTGTGTTTATCGGTCGGGCCCATCCTGGAAGCAGCAACCACTTCATTCTTCACTCGTATCAAGCTGGAGATGGCTGCGTTGTTGTCGTCGGACCATTCCTGATGTTTCCGGCTTTGAATACCGATCGTCGCGATAGGTGTTGCTGTAATCTTTTCCTTGGGGTTTTGCCATATACTTTTTAAAGTAGTAGATACAGGGGTATCTCCGTGAGGAATGGCAACTGTATGCTGAAGTACCGTCCTCGTTTTTGGGTTGTTTGACTCCTTGACACCTAGCTCTCACCGCTGTCCCCCTGTTCTACGATGAGCAGGCTTGTAAGCATGAATGAACAACTCCGCTCTGGTTAGCCTATGAACCGCGCTATATTCAGTCTCGTGCATCACTCGTTAGATGCACATTTCACGAATGTTGCGTTGTCACACTGTCATGTAGTCAAGAAAATGTTCCTGACCGCTTCGAGGGTGACTCCACGTCGGGATATCGCTCGCATTCAGCTGAATTCGAGTATGTGTGGTATTCAACTGGTGAATGGTACACGTGAAACAGACTATTACCGTCCTCATTCACTGCACCAATGACATGGATTCCGAGGACTGCCGAGGAGACTATTGAATCATCATCATCATCATCATAGACAGCAATACATCAGTGGTTCACATTGATGCTTAACTGCCACACAACCACGAAGAAGAAGAAAAAGGAAACCCTATATAGGAAGAGAGAAGAAACAGAAATGGAAAGGGGAGGGGACCTGACCACCACAAATAGCTGCGTCTATATTTCAAACATACATCAAGGCGCCTACACCTTGCAAACAAACAACCGAGTTGTAAGTGAAAGTAAGACGTCATCAACAAGACAGCTTCCTTACGGCTTTCACTACCCCGCGTCATTAAGTGCACTCACTTCACAGACAACTCGGCCAAACAACGACAGCATTCGCGCCACTGCGCTCGGTTAGCCGCCATCTCACCTAACTTCTCCAGCTACCGACTCTGTGAGTCGCGAGTGCTCCAGCCCGGAACACAAACCCGATCTACAGTAGCCAACTCCTTCGTACATTGAAACCACCTAGACGAAACAGTCGTTCACTCATTGGTGTTGTCCAGCTGATTGTGATGGACAGCTGAGCATAAAATGGCCCTTTGTTTAATCAGTGTGACACATAGTTTGACCACGAACACTAAAAAAGTATACCAGACTTACTTCGATCGATTCGCAGGCGTATGGACATGATTCGAAGATTGATGGTGTGTAAGTCGCTCGCGGTTAAATAATCGTTGCAGTCAACGGCTGTAAAACGGACACCATGCTCCCGAGCGTCATCAACCGGGTAACCTTTCTGGTAGAAGGTGTGTCCAGCACCTACTTCTTGGAGCCTATCCTGGAATACAAACGTTGTCTCACTCAAGGTTGAGAGATCGATGCCTTGGCGGTTCGGTTACATGATGATCGGTACGATGGGGCGTCTTGGCTGCTGAGTGCTGCGTCGCCTCAGAAGCATACACACCTTCCCTGTCCAGTCGGGCAACGTGTTTCGTCCTCGCGCATTCTTCATATGGACATGTGGGCATCACATTGAGTCTATAAGTAAATAGTGTGACCGGTGGGTCTAAAAGAAACGCGTAAGATATCTGCACCAAATTTAGTACGAATGAAGTCAAACAGAAACAGCGTTTTTTTCCCGTTGGACCTGATCCAGAACCTCTGTCCCAAACACCTGCTTTGCGAGGCAATAGCGTATAAGGTTTTGTTGAGGAACCCTACTCGAAGACAATTACTCAAAGGTCTGAATCACTTTCCAGTGATGGTACAACCCAGCCCTGGTGTACAATGTACCATTCCGATCAATTCTGAGCGCAGTAAATGTATTGGTTGCTACATTAAACCTTTGGAAATTGGTGCAGCCTTTTCGATCGTATACGGTAATGTGCCCGGCCAATTGTTGGGCAGTTGGAATGTTCTCCATCTGAGGGTACTCTTCATGACCCTCTTTTTCCACACTCGGAAGACAGCAGCGCTGCAATTATAAACATAGTTTTGTATATTCGTAGGTTCATGCCTTATTTCTTAAACACCCCTACATAGTACTGCGACACACGAACCACATACACACACGTCGAGTTATTTGACTATATGGACCCTTATTTTCTCTCTCTCCACAATGTCCATAGGTTCTGGATTGTCACAGTGCCGCTTCGCGCACTGACGTAAAATGCAACTGTACACACCTCAGGATGATTGTTTTGTCGAAATGATGGATATGCCTCATGATGGTGATGATGATGATAGAAATTGCAATGATAGTAACTTTTTCAATCTGGTTCAGGTTGCTGGTATTCGATGAGTCTAAATAGCGGGAAAATAAAGTGTGAAGCGTCGGTTTAAGAATGAACACTAACAATTTCTTACTCTCCTGGCCCGGTAGCCAGTACAAAAATGTCATTGAGGTAGTTTGTCCATCCATTCTAACCAAGAGGCTATTACCACGTCACATGCATCGCCATGGGCTGTCCCAAACCTGTCAGGATACGAAAGTCGAGCAATGTCCGTTTCTAATGTTTCATATATTAAACATCCTTTCATAAAACTTCCTCACATAAATGTGGCATACTACTTACCAAGGTGTGTAGGGGTGAAGCTCTACTTTCCTCCCACTCTTACCCAATGACATTTCTAGACTGTTTTTTGTTTGACATGCACGCGACCTAACGTATACTTACCAGGCTAGCATATCCTGTATATTTTCAACGTGGTCCAAGTATGGGTCCTGTGCCATTCATTTACCGCCTGTCTTATAAGGAACGGACGGTTATGTTGCCAGAAAATGACCTCTTCTTCGGAAATGCCCAGCAAGAATAGATACTGGACGCTTTTATGAAAGGTCTTCCGTAAAGAAAACACTCTTGTTACACAAATTGAGGGCTTCAAGCACTGTAAAGTATCCACTCACGCATGGACACTTCTAGAACAGTCGCTAATGTGGTTGTTTTTGATGGTACCGCTGCCATTATTCAAAATACAATAAAAACTACTAACAATAGAGCGGCTGAAAGTGATAGGCATGTTCAAAATAACTACACTATTGATTTCTGGTTCTCATGCTCGCTTGTCCTAAGTAGGAAACAACATATTGGCTCTCAACATTTTGCACCTTAGCCTCCTGCGTTTGACACAATCATCCCCTCGGTTTGTGGGTGCTAAATTCAGAACAGGTGCAGTAGAACACGTCAGTTTAGGTAGTTCAACTTGAAGCTAAATGTATGTGCAAATGTTCCCACGGCGGATGAGCCAATTTCTATAACTCGTGATACAATCAACTTGTCAATATCAGGCTGTGAGTTGTGGAGAAGAAGTCAGATTACTACGTTTAGTAATTTGAGAGTTGTTTTGATCGTTGGATGGAAGTATCGTGACTGGACTGAAATCACGTTCTATCAACTGTGGCGTTAAGAAGACAGTCAATTTAATCTTGACATTTCCTCGTACAGTGCGCACGTGACAATTCAAACAAGCGTTTCGATAGGCGAATTGTCCGCATATGTGATGGCCGATCAGTTAACCGTTTAGCGGCAGAATGTATTGCGCATAATACCTTCAACTTGAGTACTTCAATTGTTTAAAATACCATACTCATAACTCCTCATTGTCTTTGCTACTAAGTCATCCTCTGGCATCCTCTCTCCTCTCAGTATCGTTGTTTTACATCCCCCCGTGGTCCACCTTGTGGTACGCTACTTCACATTATGGAGCTTCTGATAGCCCACCGTTATCTGTGTACAGTGGACTTCCGTTATCATTTTCATACAACAGGTCATCGCATATTTCATAGTTGTTATTCTTACTGTGAAATTGTTTTGTTCATTTGTGGCTCCCTCTTTTTTATCTTTCATTCAGAACTCAGCGTAGCTGCATATCCAACTCATTTATCGCTTCCACGGATATCGTGAGACCGACTCCTCCAAACAGTCCTGGAATGGCTCTTTTGACTGGTGGGGGGTTCAATTTACTTGAAGATATCGATGAAGTTAGTCTCAGTCCCGCACCCACAGTTCCTGAATCGACTCCAGTGCCTGAATCATCTCTCGCGGTTGATCAGTCAAACAATAAATCCGTAACTGCCATCCATCAAAATGGGCTAGAATCGAAAGTAATCCGGTTAAACCATGTTTCATGCGTTGTGCTGCTCATCGTCAAAATGACGTACTCTTTTGTTCTTGTTTGAACTGTCCCCAGTTCACACACCTCGGTTATAATAATCACATCGTAACCAGCCGAACCACGAGTGGCCCAGTGGAGACAGGTTTCGGCTCGTAACATAGAACCTCGGTCAGACTGTCTTGGTTTTATGATCCGAGCCA